>SNQJ01S0163718.1:0-21297 GCA_010110895.2 Picea sitchensis | reverse complement strand
TGACAGACAAGTGTCATGAGTCTAGGGTGAAGTTTGTATACTTCAAAGATAAGAGTGGCATGTTGCAGAATGTTTTCCTCGTTGAGAGGGAGTGTTGATGTTTGGACAACATCGGGAATACATTCTCTAAAGATAATAATTAATAATATAATTATTATTGATTATTATATATAGTATATAATAAGTAAATGATAATAATAAATAGTTATTGATTATTCAAGGGACACATCCTTCCATGGATGGTCACTTTATGTTCCCTATATATGGAACACTCATCATTGTAATAATATATCGGTCATATCTCATATATGGAAAACCAACACCTTGATCATAGTTTCACTTTGCTTCTCTCTTACAAAACTAGGAAAAAATAAGTAATCTTCACAATTTCAGCTACATATACCCTCCCTTGCTCTTTATACAGTCCTTTGAAATGTGTGACTCCCATATCTTCTATCTCCTTGAATGACCTTGCTACTTCCCCATCCTCCTTCATTTTCGATATAGTATTTATGTTGTTCCTATGATTAGCATAATTATGGAAAAATCTAGTATTTTTGTCTCCCTTGTATAAGTCCCTTCTCTACATCCTTCATTGTGCTTCCTTTTCCTCCAACAACTTTCTCTTAGATTGTTCGAATTTTTTCAATTTTTTCCTTATAGCGTCATCATAGTTACCTTCATAATTACTAGCATAAGTTTATGCAATTTGGTCCTCCACATTGATCAAAACATGCTCATCCCTCCTCTTCTTCACATGAGCCCAAGAGATCCTTTTCTTCACATGAGCCCAAGAGATAACTTCTTTCTTAACTCTCTCTGCAAATTTGTTGCAAATTGAATACTAGCAACTCTCTTGAATTTGCATCATACTTTAGCCACTCTATCATTACTGATTCTCCTAACCCCTCATCCTATGGCCATTGGAATTAAATTTAGGAGGTTTACTCTCTTCCTTCTTTGTTTGGAGCATAATAGGAAGATGATCAGATTCCTCCCATCTCCACCCAATTTCGGATTCTTCTTGAGTCACTCATTACAACTCCAGATAACAAAACTCTATCAAGTCTTTTGACAATCATATCCTCTCCTATCCTTAAATTTCTCCATGTTGGAGACAATTTGATTGGTTCAACATCTACCAATCCTGCTTCTTCTAGCTCATGAAGGAAAAAATCAGCTAGAGGGTCTTCCCTAGCAACCACCCCACGGAGCTTCGCTCTTTTAGTAGTGAAATTTATGTCCCCACCCATTATGAGGTTATATCTACTGCTAAAAAATTCTGATCTTGTAAACCCTTTGAATAAGTTATTTGGTCCTCATAGGGTCCATAAACATTGACCCTAGAAAATGCCTTCCCATGTTCCAGAGAATAGAAATCAACTTTAATCCCTAAAATTGAGAAAGTGGAGTGAATCATTCTCATTGATTTTTCTCTCCACTCAATTAAAATCCCCCTAAACTGCCTAATTGAATCAACAATAATAAATTCCCATTCCTTCCATGACTTTGACAGATCTTCCATGATTTTTTTACTCTCCCATTATCTCTTGTATCAAGCTTATGTCAAGCTTTTGCAGGTTCAATAACCTTCCTAAGGCGAGTTTTTGGAGGGCATAGGTTTTCCTATATCTAGGCATAGGGTTTCCATCGAGGTTTTACCAAAACCAGTTCGAGATACCCACCCCCAACCAATCCATCCATATGATTAAAGATTGCATGCATTACTCCCATCCCTCCTTTCTTTAATTTGCCTTTTCTATCCTTTTTAATAGAAAAATCCTTATAAGCTTCTAATCCAGGGCAACCTTCAAGAGATTAGTTTAAACTATCTTTCTCTAAACTATTTGAGTTTTTTGAAGAACAATTTAATGTACCATTTTGTATTGGTGGCTTGATGACAATGTGGTCCACATTCTGTTGGCCTTTTGTTACATTTTGAATTCAATCCTAGATGGTAGTGGCTCCCAAAAGTCCTATTTGCTCGTCCACTTGTGCCATAACCAGTAAATCAACAACTCTCTCTTCACCTCTCATAGCAGGTACTCTAGTCCTCTTTTTTCCTTATCCAAAATCATAGTATCACTTACCTCTAAGGTCTCATTAGGGTTTGATTTTTGACTCGATTCCATCTTCTCCTCTAGATTACTTGTATCATTTTCCTTTGATTCAGTATTCACTCCACTTATTGCATTGCTTTTCTTCTTCTATACATGTTTATTAAACTTAAGAAGAAATTCCTTGGCTAAGTGCCTATAGATATGGCATCTTGCACATCTAAAGGGTATTCCAACATAATACAAGGTTTGAACATAACACCTATGTCCTATGTCATTGCCCATAGCCTTTTCCAACCCATCTTTAGGTTCAGCTTGACCAGTATTTGAGCCACTGAACATGAGGTTTCCACTTTGTACTACTCATCTAGTTCTAACCCAATGCTATTCTCAATAGCCCTAAAAACCTCCATTGTCCAATGTTCGAACTCTAGGCTAGGAAGTTTTACCCACACAAGGTGCATGGTTAGCTTCTCTAACCTAGGGTCAAAGCATGGTGACCATTTTTTAAGAGTTAATGTCGCATCGCCCCAAAACTAACCAATCCTTAGAAATTTTACCACCTCTTCTTCAAATTCAAAGTGGAAGGTGACCCATCCTTTTGCCAAGGTATGGTGCTTGGGCATATACCCTAAAACAATTGTCCGCCTTTGTTCAATCCACGTAGTTAACGACTTCTCAGAGATAAACCTATCATACAACTTCCCTATCATAGCTTTACAAGACATTTCCATTGTTAAATTCTCTTTAGCCCAACACCTAACAATTAATTCCGAATAAAATTAATTATTGAATAAAAGCATAGCTAAGTTATTAACCAAACAGTAACAACGAAAGCAAAAATAATGAAACCATACACATTGCATGTGATGTCTCGTTCCCAAGAGTAGGCCAGCAGGGAGTGACTTAGTAGTCTATCTATTCCCGTAGACTATAGTCAGGCACAAACAGGGAACACGGGGAGAAATAAGGGTGAACAGATGGCTAAACGATGAATTAAGCCAAAAAGCATAGGAAAAGTCACTTAAGCCCAAGTCAACGGAGAAATAGAAGAAAAAGGTGTTGAGGGGGGGACTTAATTAATTAATCACTCAACTTAGGAGGAAAAACGCTTAGCTTAAGTGATGTCAATGAAGAATTAGATCGGGGAAGATATAAAAGGATGAATTCGACCTAATTCCTCATTATGTTATGATTTGATGTTGAGAACAGTTTCCAGACGAGGAAGTCGACCTCTTTGATGTTTTGTGGATTTCTGGAAGAAAGCACCACCGAGATCGGTTTTGGTGTTGGATGACACACCCTAGCCTATCGAAGATACCATCAAGGTATTTCACCATGCCAGTTCAGGAGTATTCAAATCCATTGCAAAGATTGCGCAATGCACCTAGTGAGGGCGCAAGGGTTAGAGAGGGTTTTGTGTAGCTGCAGGAGATCGAGGCTTATCTCGTCGATTCCTTCCGATCCAGTTGAGAGGAGACCATGGCGCTTCTTTTGAGCCACCAATGATCAGATTCTGACGATGGAATCTATCAGGGCGCATCAGAAAACCAGGAAGTGCGCAGCTCTTGAGGAGGGACGTTTGGGGTTCCAAGGGGATTTTCGGATCAGATCAGAGGAAACCCTTCTGACCCAGTACAGAGGAGGCTAGGGAGCACATTTCGAGATAGATATTACTGGATTCTGGCAGTGGAATCACTAGGGCGTAATCCCAGAGCCTAGGAGGTGCGCAACCCACGAGGGGATGTCATCCGGGGTTCATCCAGAGCTTCAGGGAGAAGATCTTCAGTCCGACAGTCATCAAGAGGAGACTAGAGGCCATGGCGCTCAGTTTGGGACAGTTTTCAGAAAATTCGGTTGAGTATAGCCACCAGGGCGAGTTTATCTAGCATTTGTAGCAGTTGCCATGAGTTTCCGGAACTGTGTATTGTCGATCTATCCGTGCATGTGCAGATCTATCCACATCTTTTGATCACAGGTATTTTGTATTAGTTGCATTGTATTCCAGTGACGATCCATGAGATCTAGCTGATGATTATTTATCTTCTTTCAGTACGTTAGTGTATTTCCTGCTTTTTCAGCATAGTACATACTATTAAGGTGGTGTTTGTTCCTTATTTCACATGCATCGTATATGCTTCTTAACCATTATTTGTATGACACACACATATGAAAATCACCAAGCATGTTAAACAATTAAATCAAATGTTTCTAGAAACCCCCAGAGTATTAGAAACCCCCAGAGTATCAGATCCGAGAGTCAAAACACTAGTTCAATAGTAGATATCCAGATCCGCCGGATTTGGGATATTTCAGTGGTATCAAAGCCTTCTTCCTGCCAGCCTGTGAAGAAGTGCTTCTCATGACCCCATGATTCCGGGAATAGGTGCAAAATACCTAGAGGGCCGATGACATATTGGGGATGAGTACATTCAATATCGTAGAGGACATAGTAGAGACAAAAGAGACAGGAAGAGAAGGGACTACACTCCTTTCCACACTCAGTCAAATACAGAGGCATAGTTAGAGGACAAAGATCACATCAACTTTGACATAGAGGTAGGCATAGAGGGGATTATGGGTGACAGATGGGAGACACCAGAGGGTAGGGGGGAAGGCCTCGAGACACATTCTGACAATACGCAGGCCATCTTGGATGACCTAGCCAGAGGACAACGGGACATGATGAATGCCATAGCACAGATGTCCATCAACACACAAATGATCCAGCACAACGTGAGCACTATGGGTGCCAATGCTGTAGGAGGAGCGAGTGGTTCAAGAGGATACCAGGGAGGTGGGGCCAATGGCTCCAGTAGATCTTAGGGTGGAAAGAGTGGACACCCTTCACCTATCCGTTCCTATACATCATCTGGGAGGATTCCCCGATCATTATATGCACAGTTCCAAGGGGGACAACCGTTGGGACAACCAGGGTAGGCAGGAGGACAACCAGGGTAGGCAGGAGGACAACCAGGGTAGGGACAGACAGTGCCACAGGACCCATTCGTAGAGTGCAAGAGAGATTATTTGGCACTAGGACCAAAGTTCCATGCAGACATGAGTTTGCTAGACTATTTTTCGATTAGGTATTGGAACAGACCTCGGGAGGCACAGAGGGGTAATGCGCAAACTCAAAACATGGATTTCATCAAGAAAGTGGGAAAGCTGAACATTCCTACTTTCAACGGGTGATCACAATGCTCAGCTCAGGCATGGGTACAGAAGCTTGACACATATTTCAAGCTTAATTCCATGACGGAGTCAGAAGCTATCAACTTCGCCACCTGACACTTGGATGGGGAGGCCCATGAGTGGTGGTACCATGGGTTGGTGACCTTGGGTCATAGCCACATTACTTTGTACTTGGAGTTCATCGAGATGTTGATGGAGAGGTTTGACAGGAGAGATACAAAACTCCATTTCAAGGATCTTACACAGTTGAGACAGACAGGGTCGGTTGAGGCCTTCATCACAGAGTTCTAGCGGAAGGTAGTGGCCGTATCAGATATATCAGAGCACAGGTTGGTGACGTTGTTCAACGAGGCGTTGACAGAGCCATTGAGGGGTTGGGTTAAGGCTTTCAAGCCTCACACCCTATAGGAGGCCATTGTGCACATGAGAGACATGGGGGACTCAATGCTAAAACCCAAAACTTTTACCAAACCCTTTGTACCAAAGAGAGACAGGGATCAGAAAAATCCTCAAAGAGAATGAAAGGGTAAGCCCAAGTTGGATGATGACACCAGACAAGAGTTGATTAGGAAGAAGCTTTGCTTCTCTTGTAGAGACCCTTGGGTCCCAGGGCATAAATGCATGGGAAAGGGGCAAATCCACTACATTGTGGTGGAATCAGGCAGTGTGGAGGATGAGGAGATCGGGGCACAGGAAGATAATGATTCAGAGGATGAGACTACACATGAGCCGGAGCGGCATCCGAAGAAACCTCAGATTCAGACATAGGCACAACCAAAGGAGACAAAACCTCATAGAGAGGTGAAAGCGGGAACCATAGCAACCCTCTTTGGAGTACCTAGGTACAACACTCTCAAGCTCAAGGGCCTTGTATAGGGGCAATGCATGACAACTCTAGTTGATGGTGGGGCCACCCACCATTTTATAGATGCGTCCTTAGTAGCTATGAGGGGGTTACGCACTCAGGAGTTTGAGGGATTCCACGTGGCAGTGGCAGACAAATACACTGTGACATGCTTGGACATGGTCACAGACCTAAAGGTCAAGCTAGGCAACTACACCCCGACGGACATCTTTTATGTAGTTGATCTATCAGATACAGATGCAGTGTTGGGAGTACAGTGGCTATATTCATTGTGGGAGATTGGGTTCAACTATCAGACGTTGACCATGAGCTTCAGAGACGCAAGTGGATCGAGAGTGGTACTAAGAGGTATGTCTATAGGAGCACCCAGAGAAGTATTAGCGAAGAGGATGGAGCGGATCTTCCGTCACGGTGATGTAGCATATGCAACAGTGTTTGATCACCACCCGGAAGGATTTAGAGGGAAGAGAGCATTACCATCCACAGATCAGGAAGCTCCTGAGTCAGTGTGAGCCAGTGTTTGGGCGGATACCACCAGGGAAACCACTAGACAGGGGGTTCGAGCATACTATTGAGTTGGAGGCAAGGGCTACACTGGTGATCACCGCGCCCTATAGGCACCCCAAGAGATTCAAGGACGAGATCGAGAAAGCAATCAAAGAATTTCTTGCGATGGGATACATCAGGTCTAGTGCGAGTCCTTTTGCTTTAGTTGTTTTGGTACTGAAGAAAGATGACACATTGAGGATGTTCATTGACTACAGAGCCCTCAATAAGAAAACAATCAAGAACATGTATCCCATTCCTCGCATAGATGAGTTGATGGATGAGCTACATGGGGCAGTTTTCTTCACCAAGATTGACCTGTGGTCAGGATATCATCAGATCAACATCAGGGAGCAGGACATAGAGAAGACAACGTTCAAATGTCATTTTGGTCATGTCGTTTGGATTGACCAACACACCAACCACTTTTCAGTCTTGCATGAATCACATCTTCAGGGGGCAGTTGAGGAAGTACCTTTTGGTATTCTTCAATGACATATTGATTTACAACAAGACATGGGATGAGCATCTGGCAAATTTGGAGGAGGTCTTGGGCATTATGCAGTCATAATCATTATATGCCAAGGAGTCCAAGTGTGAGTTTGGGATGAGAGAAACACTGTACTTGGCGCATATCATCACTGAGCAAGGAGTACAGGTTCATCACGAGAAGATCAGGGCCATTCTGGATTGGCCGACACCCAAGAACCTCACGAAGATGAAGGGATTCTTTGGGTTATGTAGTTACTACAGGCAGTTTGTCAGAGGCTTTTCACAGTTGGGAGCACCGCTCACAGATCTAACCAAGACGGGTGCTTTCATTGGACGGACGAGTCACAACAAACATTTGAGAAAATAAAGGAGGTTATTAGCGCATGCTCTGTTCTATCCCTTCCATACTTCTCTAGGTCGTTTGTCTTGGAGTGCAACGCATCAGGGGTGGGGATTGGAGCAGTTTTGATGTAGGGAGGCCATCCCATTGTGTTCGAGAGCAGGAAGCTCAATGAGTCGTAGAGGCTCTACTCTATTTACAACAAGGAAATGCTCACAATCATGCATGCCTTAACCAAATTCAAATAGTATTTGGTGGGTAGCAGATTTGTAGTGAAGATTGATCACAACAGTCTCAAGTATTTCCTAGATCAGAAAGACCTCAGCGAGAGAAAATAGAAGTGGGTTTCAAAGATCCAAGCCTTTGACTTCGACATTGAGTATGTTAAAGGAAAAAGGAACGTTGTAGCGGATGCCTTGTCCAGGAGGCTAGTGTTCGATGATGGATATTTGCACGGACTGGAAGGCACATTTGTTAGACTACAAAAACAAATTTTCTTGCGAAGTATTGGATGGACAGGTAATAGATGATAGATACCGGATGCTAGATGATGTCATTTTCTACAAGGACCGGATCTATTTGGTTCTAGAATCTACCTTGAAAGGGAAGATTCTGAAGGTGTGTCATGACTCGCCTACAGCCGGGCATCAAGGATACTTCAAAACTTATAGGCAGATCATGGAGAGATTCTCATGGAAGAGTCTCAAGGATGATGTACTGAAACACATCCGAGAGTGAACGACTTGTCAGCAGAGCAAGTCCGAGCAGACACACCCCGTGGGGTTACTTCAGCCTCTACCCATTTCGAATCAGAAATGGGAGAGCATTTCTATGGATTTCATTACAGGGCTTCCTCGAGTGCAAGGCAAGGATTGTATATTTGTAGTGGTTGATAAGATGACCAAATTTGCACACTTCTTTGCCATACCCATGGACTACACGACCATACAGGTAACAAAGCTATTTTTCAAAGAGGTTTTCCAGTTGCATGGTTTACCTCGTCACATAGTCAATGACAGAGATGGGCGATTCATCAACGCATTTTGGCAGGAGCTCTTCCGGTTGGTGGGCACAGAGTTAGCCATGAGTACCAGCTACCACCCACAGACAGATGGACATACATAGATTGTCAACAAATGGGTGGAGGGTTATCTGAGAAATTATGTGGGGGGGCAACAACGCACATGGGTGAGTATTGTTACAATACAACTTACCACATGTCTATCAAGATGTCCCCGTTTAGAGCATTGTATGGATAGGATGCACCCTCTTTTGTGGAGATGGTGTTTGGGGATAACAGAGTCTCGAGGGCCAAAGACTGGGTTGAGGAGAGTCAGAGGACTCTACGGGCGGTAAATGAGAACTTAAAGGCAGCTCAGAACCAACAGAGGATCTATGCGGACAGGCAGAGGATAAAGTGCAGTTTCGAGGTAGGGGACTTGGTTTTCCTGCAAGTATAGTTGTACAAATAGTCTTCCTTGAAAAGAAGTGGGGCAGAGAAGCCGAAGCCTAGATTCTAAGGACCGTACAAAATCATCAGGAAGGTAGGCGAGGTGGCATATGAACTAGAGGTGGCAGAGGGTAGAAAGATTCACAACGTATTTCACGTTTCTTGCCTTAGAAAGGAAGTGGGACATTAGGTTAGCATTTCAGAGGAGTTGCCACCCTTGGATGAGGAGGGTTAGTTGCAATTAGTACCCGAGGAGGTGCTAGAGCAGAGAGAGCACAGATTGAGGAGTAGGGTTATCAGGGAGTGCTTGGTCAGATGAAGGGGACTTCCAGTGGAGCACACCGCATGGGAGGGAGAGCATATATTGCAGCACCCAGGATTGATGTTGCTTGAGGACAAGCAATCTCGGGAAGGGAGGACTATGATGTCCCGTTCCCAAGAGTTGGCCAGCAAGGAGTGACTTAGTAGTTTATCTGTTCCCGTAGACTATAGTCAGGCAAAAACAGGGAGCAAGGGGAGAAATAAGGGTGAACAAATGGCTAAATGATGAATTAAGCCAAAAAGCATAGGAAAAGTCACTTAAGCCTAAGTCAACGGAGAAATAGAAGAAAAAGGTGTTGAGAGGTTAACTTAATTAATTAATCACTCAACTTAGGAGGAAAAGCGCCTAGCTTAAGTGATGTCAACGAAGAATTAGATCAGGGAAGATATAAAAGGAGGAATTCGACCTAATTCCTCATTATGTTATAATTTGATGTTGAAAACAATTTCCTAAGGAGGAAGTCGACCTCTTTGATGTTTTGTGGATTTCTAGAGGAAACCACCACCCACATCGGTTTCGGTGTTGGAAGACACACCCTATCATATCAGAGATACCATCCAGGTATTTCACCATGCCAGCTCAGGAGTATTCAGATCCATTACAGAGATTGCACAGTGCAGCTAGTGAGGGTGCAAGGGTTAGAGAGGGTTTTGTGTATTTGCACGAGACCAACGATTATCTCGTCGATTCCTTCCGACCCAGTTGAGAGGAGACCAGGGCACTTCTTTTGAGCCACCGATCATCAGATTCTGACGGTGGAATCTACCAGGGCGCATCAGACAACCAGGAAGTGCGCAACTCTTGAGGAGGGACGTTTGGGGTTCTAGGGGGCTTTCCAGATCAAATTAGAGGAAACCCTTTTGACCCAGTACGGAGGAGGCTAGGGCACATATTTCGAGACATATATTAGTGGATTTCGACAGTGGAATCACTAGGGCGCACTCCCAGAGCCTAAGAGGTGCGCAACCCCCGAGGGGATGTCATCCAGGGTTCATCCAGAGCTTCAGGGAGCAGATCTCCAGTCCGACAATCATCAGGAGGAGCCTAGAGGCCAGGCGCTCAGTTTGGGACAATTTTTAGGCGATTCAGTTGAGTATAGCCTTCAGGGCGAGTTTATCCAGCATTTGCAGCAGTTGTCGTGAGTTTTTGGAATTGCATATTGTCGATCTATTCGTGCATGTGCAAATCTATCCACATCTTCTGATCATAGGTATTTTGTATTAGTTGCATTGTATTCCAGTGACGATCCATGAGATCTAGCTGATAATTATTTATCTGCTTTCAATACGTCAGTGTATTTCCTGCTTTTTCCGCATAATACATGCTATTGAGATGGTGTTTGTTCCTTATTTCACATGCATCGTATATATTGCTTAAACATTATTTGGATGACACACATGCAAAAATCACCAAGCATGTTAAACAATTAACTCAACCACATCCAGAAACCCCTAGAGTATCAAATCCAAGAGTCAAAACACTAATTTAGCAATAGATATCCAGATCCGTCGGATTTGGGATATTTCATTGCACGAAATTTTTGGGTAAATTACCCCTGGAAAAACCCCCAAGGGAAAACCCGTTCATTGTTGATTTCATTAAATAAAATCTAGGCTCCTGTCCCCGAATAATAACCCACTTAAGGAAAATACAAATCAATAAATAGCCTAGCCTGACACACTTGGTTGCTATTCCTTTGCTCCTTTCCTCGGCCCTGTCCCTGCACACTTGGATGAAAGTCCTTCTCACCCAATCAATGAGATCTCACTCACTCATTCTGTGTGTGTCTCATTGTAATATCCCTATGGTTTCTAGACTAGGAAAAGGGGTTAATCCAACTTACAAACAAATTTATTTGGCATAGTACCATACAATCCTAAACAATGCACATTTACAAATAACCAGTAGTAGATTTCAGAGGCTATCAAACACTTATTTCCAGTTCTGTAACATAGCAGTTCAAACAGTGACAGTCTTCCAAAAGATGTTGTTTTAACAACAACAATTACATAAATTGTAACAAATAAAATACCAGTTCTGAAAAGCTAACTAGGCTGCTATAGGAAACACCTAATTAGACCATAAACTTGGGCCTTGACTAAAGTGATGGGGTTGTTGTCCCCTTCCTAGATTGGTTGCGCCACAACAGGGCTAGGGGGTTCGGTCCTCCTCTAACCCTTGGCCGCTGCTCCTAGGTTACTTGGTCTTCTCCTATCAGCTTCAATATGCCCACGACCTGTAGTATAGTCATTGAGAATACTCCATAGACCCTCGGTTGAGCAGATTGACAGTTTGACTAGCTCCTGAACTCAACAACCAGTAGCTCGGTCCCCCTTCAAGGGCTAGAACATGCATGGAACAATTTGCTTCACCTTCTACTAGCTTTGGCCTCCACTAGGGTTTATCTGCCAGCGCTCCTAGCACCTTCCTCAATCCTCCTTCAACTTTTGGTCCTACAGAATAGTAGCTCGGTCCTCTCCAAGTGACCTTGTCCAACTTGTTGATGTTTTGGTAGTTGTGGGAAGATCTTTCCATCGTAGATGACCTTTCTTAGATGCTGAGAAGATTCCAGAAGAAGAGATCCATTGAATTGATATTGAAATACCCTAGAAGAGAAGTCGGCCCAGAAGAATAAAGTAATAATGAAAAGACACCCGTTGAGAGAAGAAGTCGGCCTAGTCTAGTGGCCAGGAAGACTATAAATAGAGGACGTCTTGGCTCATTTGTTCACTCACTCACTCACTCTCCTAGCTACAYAGAAGCAAGGTGGAAGTTTGGAGGAGGTGACGCAGTAGTTGTAGCTGCACAGTTTATTATTGCTCAGTCTTTTGGTATCTCTCTCTTGTGTGCTACTCCTTGAGGAGGTGCGCTACCTTTGTATGGCGTTGTTGCTGCAATTGGCGTGGTATTTCTGGTTAAGCTAGCACTTGTGCTAGGGTTTATCTGATTGGACTTGCTTTGTGAAACATAATCTATCTAAGAAAGGTTGCTGGGTTTTTCCCCCATTTGGGTTTTCCCAGGATAAATCTCTTGTGTTCTTCTCTGTCTCTTGTTTATGTTGTTACTGCTCAGTACATGATATATATATGTTAATGGTAATGAAGTAAAAAAACACTAGTAACACTTATGTTCTGTAAATAAGGAAAATCCAACATGGTATCAGAGTTGGTTACCTTCAGAACAGTTTAACCAGTGGAAGGAAGATCGGTACAACAACACCTTGCAACACCCTGCAGTTGCAACACCTTGTCAAGCTCGTTGAGCACTTTCCCAATGACGTTGGGGATAATTCTTGTATAGAGCAGTGTGCCCTACTCTAGTGCACCCACTGAAACCCTAAACGTACAGTTTGATGAAGTATGAAAAATCAAGGTTTTTCAGTGCTAGGGTTTCTACCGGCAAAAATGTCAACTGGTATGAGAGTTGAGGATAGATTGGATGGAGTAGATAACTTTAGATCCTGGAAGCATAGAATACAACTCATTCTAGAAGAGAATGAATTATTGGATCACGTCAAGAAGATGAAGAAGCAAAGGCAAAGTTCAAGAAGAATGAGGTCGAGGCCAAGAGGATCTTGACAGACTCAATCAAGGATCACCTGATACCCAATGTATCAGAACTAAAGACTGCAAAGGAGATGTTTGATGCCCTAACCAGACTCTATGAAAGCAAGAACACCAGTAAGCAGCTTACCCTATGACATCAACTAAAAAATGTGACTATGAACAAGTCAGAGACGATAGCCAACTTCTTTACAAGGATCTCACAAATCAAAGACTAGTTAGCAGCCATTGGAGATCCAGTAGAAGATGTTGAACTAGTAACCACTACGCTAAATGGTTTCCCTCCCTCTTGGGACCCATTTGTCCAGGGAATTTGTGCAAGAAGGAAGTTACCCAAGTTTGACAAGTTATGGGTAGATTGCTCTCAAGAGGAATCTAGATTGATATCCAAGAAACAAAAGGTAGATGATGAGGAAAACCAAGCACTTGCAGCACAAGTGAAGAAGAGAAAGGAAAGATAAGAAGGCAGTCCAAGGTCATCTAAGAAGCCATGTCGTAAGAGGGATATGTCAAAGGTTCAATGCTTCAATTGTAGGAAGATGGGATATTATGTAGCACAATGTCCTCACAAACATGAGAAGGAAAAGAAGAAGAAGCACCATGCACATGCAACTAATGTTGAAGAACCATCACTCAAGGAAGTGATACTTGGCTCATAGATAGCGGTGCTCTCAAGCATATGACCGGATTCAGAAACTCTCTATCAAAATTAACAGAAAAGGACTCTTCACTTCAAGTGGTGCTTGGAGACGATTCCAGGCATGCAATCAAAGTCGTCGGAGAATCCTCCTTACAATTTGATTCAGGTAACCCTCTTTCAATTAAAGATATACTATTTGTACAAGGCTTAAAGAAGAATCTTCTATCTATTTCAGCTTTAGAAGATAAAGGCTTTAGAGTAGCTTTTGTGGATGCCCAAGTCCTTCTATGGCCCAAGATTTCAAGCATAAATAAAGCCACTGTGATTGGTGTCTGAGAGGGAGGACTCTATAAGTTGAAGGGACACCAAGATCAAGCCCTTGTACACAATAGTGTTAGTTCCAGTGAACTATGGCACCGAAGGCTTGCTCACTTGAACTATAAAGCATTACCAGTTTTGAGCAAAATGGTTGCAGGTCTACCATAATTTCAGATAGACCATGACAGAGTATGCAAAGGTTGTGCACTTGGCAAGAATGTCAAGGGAAGCTTTACAAGCAGTCATAGAAGATCCAAAGGTATTTTGAACATCATACACTCCGATGTATGCAGACAAATGACGATGCCATCACTTGGAAACTTTGTATACTATGCGTTGTTCATAGACGACTATTCTAGGAAGACATGGATCTACTTCTTGAAAACAAGAGATGAAGTCTTTAACATGTTTCAAGAGTTCAAGGCCTTAGTTGAGAATCTCTATGAGAGGAAGATTAAAGTTTTGAGATCTGACAATGGAGGTGAGTACACCTCAAAGGAGTTTAAAGACTTTTTCCAAGAGGCAGGGATTAAGAGGGAGCTTACAACTCCCTACAACCCCCAACAGAATGGGGTTGCAGAAAAAAATAATAGATCCATTATAGATCTAGTAGAATTGGGGTGCTGCTCTAAAAAATACTTCAGAATATGGTGATATGCTTTTATTTGAAAACGACGTCCCAAAATATATGGCCGCCATGTGTGCATCGCATGGAGAATGGCCATCATTTCTTTTTCGTACGTAGATATGCCCAAATTACGACCACTCAACGCCTGGCTAGTAAAGGCCAGAGGTCGACCATCTTGTGTGAACACTGCGCCAATACTAGTGTTGGAAGCTTTCGATTCTACCACAAAAGTTTTGTTGAAGTAAGGAGCTGCTAAGACTGGAGTAGTGCACATGGCCCGCTTTAAATCTGTTAAGGCTTGCTCGGCGACAGGTGTCCAATGATATGCATTCTTCTTAAGAAGGTTGATCAAGGGCTTAGCAATTTTTCCATAATGGTGTACAAACTTCTTGTAATATCCTGTGAGACTGAGAAAACCTTGGAGCCACTTTAAGGTCGTGGGTCGAGGCCAATCCTGCATAGCTTGTATATTTTTGGGGTCCATTCTTACCCCGTCTCGACACACAATGTGTCCCAAGTATTCCACTTCATTGGCCCCAAAGGAACATTTGGTCTTTTTGACAAACAATTGGTTTTCCTGTAGCAAGAGAAGGACTTTGGCCACATGGAGAAGGTGAGCATCCCAAGTGCGACTATAAATGAGGATGTCATCAAAGAAAACTAGGACAAACTTATGAAGGTAAGGTTTCAATATTTTATTCATGAGACTTTGGAAGGTGGATGGGGCATTGCAAAGGCCAAAAGGTATGAGCAAGAATTCATAGTGTCCTTCATTAGTTCTGAAAGCAGTCTTTGGAATATTTGCCTCCTTCAACCGAATTTGGTGTTAGCCTTAGCGAAGGTCTAATTTTGTGAAGAAACATGCACCCTGGAGTTCATCCAAAAGATCATCAATGATAGGAATGGGGAACTTGTCGTTGATGGTCATTTTATTTAGGGCACAAAAATATGGACACATGCACCAAGCACCTTCTTTCTTCAAGACCATCACCGTTGGGGACGAATATGGGCTGGTACTTGGGCGAATTACCCCCGCCTCCAGTAATTCCTGCACTATCTTTTCTATTTCATTTTTTTGAGCAAATGGATACCTGTAGGGGTGTACATCGGGGGGTTGACTGCTCGAAAGGAGAGGGATGCTATGATCATGCTCACCCCTGGAGGGAGGTAAGTTGGTTGGAACCTCAAAGACCCTGGGGTACTTGTCCAAGATTAGTTGCAAGCTAGGAGGGACTTCAGGAGAGGCCTGATCGATGATCTGGATGGCATTAAATTGAGCAATCATACCATGGTGGCCTTACTTCAACAATTTTTCCATCCTGTGAGAGCTGATGATTTCAAGGGAACCAACTTGGAGGCCTCGAAGGGTATAGAGGTGAGCCTCTTGAGTGAAGCTCATATATAAATCTTGGTAGTTCATTGTAATCGGTCCCAGGGTGCGAAGCCATTCAACACCCAATACAATATCACAACCACCGATGGCAATAGAGAACATGTGATTTTTCAGATGATAATGACCCATTTGGAGTTTGACATTCTCACAATGGCCCCCACACTTCATTGTACCACCATTAGCTATGAGGATTTGAAAATTAGAAACTGGGCGGAAAAAGCAATGGAGCTCCTCAATGAGCCGACGATGAATAAAATTATGGGTGCTACCACTATTAATCAACACCACATCTGGTCTATGTTTGATGTAGCCCTTGATTTTCAATGTCTGTGGGGCCGAAATACCTGAGAGGGCATGAAGAGATATGACAAGTTCCACTGGTTCAACAGGGGTTGCAACTAAATCTTCAAGGTGGACACTTGGTTGGGTGTCTTCTTGGCCAGGAGCCTCATCTGATGGGATGTCTTCAGAGGAAGTGGAAGCTGATGCATCAATTTGGAAGAACTTTTGTTCATGACATTTATAACCTGACGAATACATGTCATCACTGTAATAGCAAAGTGCTTGCTTGCGACCTTCCGTCATTTTTGCTAGAGATACCTTTGGACTTTCAACGTTTGTGTCAGAGCTAAGGTAGCCCTTGGGTGAGGACGATTGGGAACTGCAGTGCGTAGGGGTTAGGCATGAAGAATGGTCACTGCTTCCCTGGTTAATTGGCATGCCTGGAACCAAGTGACCGGATGATGCATGCAGACATGAGCCTTAATGGCATCCTTTAAGCCACTGATAAAACATTCAAGATAGAACTCATCCGGTAAGCCCTCAGTGCTGATGGCCAACTGTTCAAATGTTGTGATGAAGTCAGTCACAGATCCTGTTTGTTTGAGCTTGGTGAGTTGGCCCAAAAAATGGGATTCCCTATCCAAACAGGCACAAACCGCTTTGGTGAACATGGTCCAAGTGGGTAAGCCTGGATAACATTTCTTATGCTATTGCCACCATTGCCATCTTTCTTGATCCAAGTACATAAGCCCCACATGGAGTTTGGTCTCATCATCCCTAATATCATGGAGGGAGAAGTAGTGTTCCATTTGCGAAACCCATCCTGTCGGGTCAAATCCATCAAATTTATGCATCTCAACTTTGGGTACCTTATTCCAAGAATGTGGAGGACCCCAATGAGAGGGGGAAGAATGAGGATGCTCAGAATGGGAGGAGTGAAGATCCTTAGAGTGGAACTCAAGGTGCTTCCCCTTGATGAGTTGCGTTAATGTGTTGAACTTGTCCTCTAGGGACTCATGGAATTCTTGGCGGAGGGCGGTCACGATTGCGTTCAATGAGGTGACCCGACTGTCCAAGTCTTCCATGGTCTAAGCACGGGTCTAAGGGACACGGGGAAAACTTAGGGAGAGCGTACAACCTAGGATAAGGAGGCTGTTGGGATAGGGGGCCAATAGGGGGGTGGGAAAGGGGTCAGGCCACAAAAAAATAGGGTTAAAAATGACAGGTACCACTGCGATCAGGATGAAGAGAGGAATTGAATGGGATAGGTCTCAAATAGGGGGGGCGAAAAAGGGGTCGAACCACATAAAAGTAGGGTTAAAAATGATAGGTAACATTGCGATAAGGATGAAGAGAGGAATCTAATGGGATAGGTCTCAAATAAGGGTGCGGGTGGTCCCAGGTGTTTTTTGTTATGTACTCCAATCTGAAGAATACTGCGGTGTTGAAAGGCCCAAATTCTTTACAGGAAAAATGTGAAGTAATTTCACAACCAAAATGCAGGAGGTAAAGTTGCACGACGATAGATCTTGTCTGTTTTGTTTATGTTTCCATCCCAAGGGTTAGGGTATTCAGGGTTTCTACAGATGGGTTTGCCTTGTGCTATAACTCTCTGATATACATGCGGGGTACAACAATAGTACTCGACCCAATATCTCAGGGAAACAACTAAGGAGGCTAGATCGTGCCCTTAGCCGTACTACTCGACTACCTAGGTATGGGAGAGTATCTTCCCAAGTGTTGTTCTCCGTGGCACTATAGCAGTTAGGTGTCCGATTGGTTTATCTACAGAGGGCTTCAAGATATCTAGGCCGATCCGTATACGGGTGTTGTCTGATGCGCTACCACTCGAAGGGGTACCAACATGGGTTACAAGGGTAACCAACAATGTGTGCTTAAATACCACTTGTAGTTCCTGCGTTTATGATTCCTCGATCGCGGATTTATGCATTGAACGACAGATCTCTGTAGCTCTAAGATGTCGGAACACGTCTCTACCTTGAAAAAGATAACCCACAATTTTCTGCCAAGGAAAGTGCTCCGTTACTACTTGTAAGGTACAAGATCTATTATAATAGCCAAAATAGAAATATTCCAGAGAATAACAGCGGAACAACACAATAGTTGAAACCACAACACCAAAATAATACCTTTATTGATAGGAATCAATGTTCACTTGCCTCTTCGAGGGGGCAACCTCCAACAGAGCAGCGCTCTATTACAATAATTCTCAAGACAAGCTATCCAATACCTCCTACTCTTATTTATACTAATTCTATCTTCTAAGGAAACTTCTAGAGGAAGATCTTTCTAGAAACAAAAGCTTCTATTAGGTCTTCTTACATTGACTTATTCTACTTTATTTAATAGGCCTTATTAACTAATGTTGGCCTTTATTACATAGAAAATATATCATACTAACTAATGACCCACGAAGAGGGGTTAGGATCGGATCCTAATAGTTACCCAACATCACACGTAACCCTAAGATCCTCTGAGTACAAGCCATATTGTACCCATCTGCTACTACCACGCTGAACCCTTCGAACTCTTCTGTTGGGATGCCTTTCATGGAAACCGATGTTGCATCAATGAAATTGTGGGTGGCCCCACCATCGATCAGTGTTGTAATCCGGTGTCCCTGTACAACTCCTCTGACTCTAAATGTGTAATACCTAGGTACCCCTAATAATGTGGCTATGACCACCTTTTTGGGCTCCTCACACTGTGACACATCCTCTCTAACCTCACTGTGTGGCTACTCTTCCTTGAGACAATTGTGTACCTCTCCCAATGCATGACTTGTCTCCTCATCGTCCTCCCCATCAGAAAGCACCTCTATGTAGTGTGCTTTCCCTTTACCCATGCATCTGTGACCCGACTCCCAAGGGTCCTTGTAGGTGAAGCAAAGCTTCTTTCGCCTGAGCTCCCTTTGAGTCTCCTCATCCAGACGATCCTTCCTTGTCCATTCCTTTTGAAATGTCTTCTTGTCCTGACTCTTGGGATGAATGTAAGGTTTGGTTAGCCCCTTTGTCTTTGGTACCGTATCCATCATGTCAAGCGTTCTCTTAATAACATCCTGTAGTGAGGATGATATGAAGGCCTTAACCCATGAATGCAGGAGTTCAACTAAACCTTCTGTGAATAACATCACCAATGTATGTTCTGATATGTCTGTCACCTGTACAACTATCCTCTCGAACTCTGCAATGAAGGCCTATGGTGTACATATCTGCCTTAATTGTGCCAACTCATGGAAGGATATTTCTGGATCCTTCCTATAGAATCTGTCCATCAATTTCTGTGTGAAATCCACATCGGATGTGATGCTAGCATGGCCTAGTGTCACTAGTCCATGGTACCACCGCTCACGAGCCTCACCATCCAAGTGCAGTGTGGCAAATTTGATGGCTTATGCTTTCGTCATCAGATTGAGCTGGAGGTAGGTGTCCAACTTTTGAACCAATGATCTAGCTGAGCATCTGGATGAGTCGTCATAGGGTGGGATGGATTCCTTCCCCACCTTCCGCCTTAGATCAACGTTCTATTGCTGTCCTGGTGCTCCTCCCGTTGATGATTGCAGCTATGTGAGACATTCTCCAGCGTACAAACCTGTGAGATGTGGATCATTGCAACTATGTGAAACATTCTCCAGCTTACAAACCTGAGAGAAAGCCCCTGAGAAGAGTGTGTGGTTCCTATCTGAGACAGAGCTGGAATGTAGAGATGACCTCCTCCATACAGAGAATTGAGAAGAACTCCAGATGATTCTCCTGTGTAACACAGTGAGAAAGGTGATCTGCAGAGTTGGACGTGCCTGTGGCTGAGCACAAGGTGAACGTGTGAAATCCCAAAGTGCTGGGTGCATCGTCATGAGAACATAAATGAAGATGATGTATTAGCCTCCTCCGAGCATAAGAGTTGACGAGAAACTCCAGATGACTCTCCTGTGTAATGCAGTGGGAAAGAAGATCCATTGAGTGGACGTGCCTGTGGACGAGCACAGGTGAACGTAATCCTAGTGGTTGAGCACTAGTGAAGAAGCGATTCTTCTGTGTAATGCAGTGAGCCAGAGATATGGACATCCCTATGGATGTGCCCCTAGTGGATGAGCATTAGTGGGTGTAGGTGTCCTCCCACTCACTGTTTGCAACACACTTTGTTTGGGTATATAATTTTTTTTAAATTGAAACTGTGTATAAGTTTATCAAGCCTCACTCTCCACCCACCTCATAGTTTAATATAACTTGTTGGTAAGACTTATTGATTAATATATTAATATATCGCTTGAGAAAAGGGCTTCGATTATTCATTGATTCCTTTACTTATTCATTATTATTGTTTGAACTATCTTATTCTTTATTAATGGAGGTGGTCGAGCGAGATACATAAGAAAGAAAGAAAATGATTTTAACGTCCACGAGGCTAACAATAGCCTATGGGACAGACTGTCTCACACACTGATTTCTGCAGTTTAGCTCTTTCCCTGTTCAACTTGATGATGAGCTCCCCCAATTTCTCCACTGTCCCCTCGTTGAATAAGTTATTCCAAGAACTAGCTGTCAAGATACTTATATAGTTGTCCCTACTGTCTTTGAAGGCTTCACACTCTAAAATGAAATGTTTTTCTGTTTCCATTTTTCCGGAGGTGCAGAACACACACACCCTTTCTTCCCATGCTTCTTTTGGTCTTTTCCAACGCCCAGTTTCACAGTGGAGTTGATGGGAATTGGTTCTTAATTGGGCAATAAGCATTTTGGCTCTCCAGGATATATTGGCCCCTATGTACGCTTTTTGATGATGATTGTATGTGGGGTTAAACTCTTCAATATAATAATCTTTCTTTCTCCCGAGCCCTTTATCCCAAGTTCGCTTGTGGAACCTATCAATAACAAAATCCTTTATCTCTTTACTGTTCGTAGGGCATCTGTTCGAGTGGATATCCCATTTATTAAGCCATTTAATATTTTGTTGCATCCACGTCTTTTTTCTTTTGCACAATATGTCATTAAGGACAACCTTAGGCCACCGACTGTCTTCCATTTGCTCAATTTTTTTTAGATATCTTTTGAGATGCACCAGAGCAATTGCTTCAATAGGAGCAACCCCCATTTCACTCAGCATGATATCATAAGGGACTGAACTTTTAATTTTAAACTTGTTTGTGATCAAGCATTTTTGAATCTTCTCAATTTGCTTCCATTGT
>SNQJ01S0163715.1:8541-21239 GCA_010110895.2 Picea sitchensis | reverse complement strand
GGAAATCCCTCTTGAAGAAGGAGAACCTTTCAAGACTTATATCAATCCCCTTACTCCTGAGAATTATTAGCTAATACTTGATTATATAACTATGGTTGGGAAAGCACCACCAAAATAACCACCTCCTCCTCCTCCACCAAGATTTTTCAATAAAGTTAATGTTATATATAATCCTTTGAATCTCCCAACAAATATTCATGATTTCCCTAATAATCATCTGAAACTATTGCCTAGATTTAATGGGGAGGGTGAGACCACAACCCTTGAACATTTAGCAACATTTGATTATTTCACTGATAAAAAAGGTTTAGAACATGAAAATGTATACATGATTATATTTGTTCAAACATTTGAGGGTGAAGTGAGGACACGGTTTAAAGGATTTCCCCCTAATTTCATTAATTCTTGGGATGCACTAGAATATTATTTCCTCATACAATGGGGTGAAAAGAGAGATCATTTATATTTTTTGAATGAGTTTGGGAACCTTAAAAATAAAATAAATTAATATGTCTCAGATTTCATCAATATATTTAATAAACATTGCAATAAAATCCCTGTAGATGTCAAACCATCACAACTAGTAACAAAAGTTACATTTGTTGGCTCTTTTGATCCTGATTTTTCCCTATTGCTTATAGAAAGAAGATCCACCACCTTAACTACTATGCAATATGATGCAATATAAATTGAATCCAACATGATTGCATCAAGAAAATCTAGAGTTAGAAATGAATCAATAGAAAGAGAGGGAAGAAAACAAAAATAACAAGTTGGTACATATGGTACTAACAAAAATCAGGAGGATAAAATTGAAGAAATGTCTAGAATTATTAAAGATCTATCAAATAAACTGGATAGGATGGAAACATAGAGAATAAGGCCTAACATTAGAAACCAAAATCAGTTTAGAAGGCCTTTTAATCATCCTCGGGTTTTGCAGGGAGAAAGGAGAAATCAAGATTAACCTATATAAGCACCTGTAAAAAATGAAAATTTGGTTGATAACTTTGAAGAATATCAATTTCAGGATATTGATGAAGAGATTAATATGATGGAAGGTGATCCTTATGAAGTGTATGTGACTCAGTATGACTATGAAAAATCTTTAATGTTTAATTCATATTTCAATGAACATGATAATAATGATCATTCTGATTCATCATCA
The DNA here is from genome assembly GCA_010110895.2 of Picea sitchensis. Lineage (NCBI taxonomy): Eukaryota > Viridiplantae > Streptophyta > Pinopsida > Pinales > Pinaceae > Picea > Picea sitchensis. Next base: position 20,071 of record SNQJ01S0163715.1, on the reverse strand, counting down.
TCTCAATATAGAGCCTTCTCATATGCATTGCAAGTTGAATTACATAGAAAATATGACCTTAGACCAAGAACCAATGTAAATAAAAACAAAATGAATAATCAAGGTCAACCAAAAAAACCACAAAATAAAGACAAAGGAAAAGAAATCACAACCTCAAAAAAAAAATGTGATCCACAGGTTATAAAGAAAACAGTTACGGACAAAAATAAACAAAAAAAATAAGCAGTTCTTTTAATCTAGAACATGATCTTAATAAGATTAGAATCCCAATCCATTTGTTAGAAATTGCAAAAAATCATGTTTGCATAAAACAAGTAATGAAAATAGTTGATTGTTCTGTGATGTTTGATCCTCACATTAAGGAAACAAGAGAAGAAGTATCCCCATTTTATATCTCTTTAATAGTCCAAGAACATAGTTTTACACAATTTTGTGCTACATTCAAGAGCTTATCACAATATAATGCCAAAAATATTTATGGATAAGTTAAGATTACAAATAACTATACTATGCCATTATTTGTATTCCTTTGATGCAAGAAAAATTAGATGTTTAGGGATGATTAAAGATCTAGTAGTTCACTTCGTCCAAATACCTGCAAAAAGTGTTTTGATGATATAGTTGTAGCAGATGTGCCTGTCAAATATGGAATGCTCTTATCTAGATCCTAGGCAAGTAAGCTAGGTGGCTCATTACAAATGGGTGTGACTTATGACACAATTCGATTTTTTGGTGGAGAGACTAGGGGACTTTATAGGGAAACCAAATTTTCTTACACTATCAATGATCCTAATCACCCTAATAATAATCATGTTTACTCGAAATATCAAGATTTGGGTTTTATATTATCTGTAAATGATGAACTACAAAATTGCACAGAAAATGTAAATATTTCTTTAAATGAAGATAATCCCGAAGAGGGAATGTGGAAAATGTATTTTGATGGAGCTTCCTCTTGGGAAGGTGATGGAGCAGGTATTCTTCTAATCTAACTTTCTGGAAAACCTTTCCCATTTTCTTTCAGATTACAGTTTGAAACTGATTCCACTATTAATGTCTGTGAATATGAAGCTTTAGTGTTAGGTTTAGAAGTTTCTAGGAAATTGAAAATTGAAAATCTTATTGTCTATGGGGATGCATAATTAATTGTTAAACAAATAAATAAATTTTATCAAACTAAACATCCTAGGATGAGATCCTATAGAAATTGTGCTTGGGAATTAATTGAGAATTTCTTTTTGACTTTTAATATTCATGCAATTCCCAGATAATAAAATAAACAAGTTGATTCTTTAGTTGTAGAAGCAAGTACTTTCAAACCTCCTGGAGTACCAAATATTAAATATGAAATTGAAATGAAATTGAAATGAAATACAGACCTTCAATACCTAAAAATGTCAAAAATTGGTAAGTGTTTGAAGATGATCGACAAATTAATTTTTTTTTGGAAATGATTAATGAATTTTTAGCAACTCATATTGATTAGGAAGATGACCAAAATAGTGAACGAAATAATCAAAATAGTCATCCAGATCCTAAATTATAAGATATGATTTCTAACCATAAAATGATTGTGCTAAAAAATAATCATATACCAAAAGGATTGGTGCCTATGGAGAAGCTATTTGACAAATATGATTTTGATGTAAAACCAATTGTTCATCCTCAAAAGGAAGAAGTAGAAGATCAAAATATTGGGACTGATCAAGAACCAAGGCATATCAAACTTTTCAAATTTCTTCCTGTTGATCAAAAGGTCGAGTATATTGAATTTTTCAAAGAATTTACTGTAGTATTTTCTTGGTCTTATGAAGATCTGAAAACTTATGACACCAGTATTTTTCATCAAAAAACTCCTCTCAAGGTAGGATCTAAACCGTTCAGACAAAAATTAAGACATGTAAATTATATCCTATTCCGAATCATTGAAAAGGATCTTAAAAAGCTATTGGATGAAAAAATTATAATTCCTTTGAGATACTCTTCTTGGGTTGCAAATTTAGTATCTGTTAGAAAAAAAAAATGGTGAAATTAGACATTGTGTTGATTTTATAAATCTCAATAAGTCTTGATTAAAGGATAGTTATCCTTTTCATAGAATGGACCATGTTTTGCAAAAAGTAGTTGGTTCTAATAGAATTTCAATGATTGATGGGTTTTTAGGTTATAACCAAATTGATGTGCATGAAAAGACAGATATCTGACTGCATTTACCACACCATGGGGAACCTTCATGTATGACAAAATTCCCTTTGGGATAATGAATGCAGGAGTAACATTTCATAGAGCAATGGACCCTTATTCAGGAGTAACTCTTTGTTTTGCATAGTTGTTGGATATTCACCTTGTTTGGAGGTTGCCACCTATAAAGGAAGGTTTGAATGGTATAATAGAATTTTTTTGGACTAGAGGGACATGTGTTCCATCTCCATATCAATCAGGATGACCTGTTTCAAAAGGCATTTATCATCATAGACAAAATCTCCAAAAAATAGGATTTTGTTAGGCTTTTGTTGGAATCTTTTGTAACAAGACTCCAAAATGAAGGAGGATTCTATGTATCTCCTTGGTTTCGAACTCCTTAGGGTATATAGAAATCATTTACTATAAATTAAATGGATTTTGATAAGTAAAGGGTTGGATTCATGATCCAAGAGGGGAGAAATCTTGAGGAGCAGTTCTAGTTGTTGATTTGTAAGCCTGAGGGCCTGTTTGTAACCAACATTTTTGCCATTGAAGATTCATGAGATTAGTTATATCAAACTATGTTATTTTTGTTTTTCATATGAATTTCTATCTTAATTGAATGAATTGTATCTTTTGACGATCAGTGGTTGTATTTGAATTATAGATTCCTGAGCAACAAAGGGTTTGTTGTAATTTCCTATAACTCATTGTATTTATTCAAGTAGCTTTCCCATTTGTTTTGTAGAGAGGATGTTTGTTCAATGGATTATCTACTTTATGTTAACTTGTCTTTTCTTCCATATTCCATCTTATAATCCATTTTTCCGATATGCTCTTCAACTACCTTCTAACTTCGGGATGTTTGTGTGACTCCATTGCCCAATGGTGTAGCCTAATGATATGTAGTTTACAACCCTCCATTTATTGTGTTTTATTTCTTGCTGATCCACCCTTTTATATTGATTTAATTTTTCAGGTTCGAATGGATGTATAGAGGATTATACTTTTAGACTCTTTATGCAGCAATAATATATTTCTGGTTGTATGTACAAAGACTTGGGATCTTTTGGATAATATAAGTCTTTTTCCTTTCTTTCTAAAGCCTTGACTAAAGTTGTTCAAAACCCCATTTGCTTGTATGTATTTCATGGAGTAAACTATGAATGAAATTAACTTAAGAGTCCTCATCCGTTTGTTATCTCTTTTATAAATCTATATTTTATACTTTGATGGATATTGGGCTCACACTCTTAGCAGTCGGAGTCTGACTCCCATGTGCTAACACATAGAATTCATCAAAAAGAATGAACTGCATCTCATTATTTTTCATTCTATTGGAGTCAAGTCTCTCACACATTATCAGTTTCATCTTTTTGAACCCTTTGAGTAAAAATCCATTAAAATCAACCAAACGCTTAAAAAATCAATGAGAACATTTTTTAGTTTTAGCACACCAACAATAGCATATGATTAGGGTCTTTGGACTAGGTAAAGTGATTAAATTGTCCAAGACTACTAAAAATAATGTATAACACTAGCAAGTGTATAAAGCCAACTTTCATATAAGCATAGAAAACAACTCCCTCTCACACATGGGCTAAACACGAGCTCACGTGCGAAAGAGTAGCGAAGATTTCCCCTTCAAAGCTTGACCAATCGTAGCGGATAGAGCGTATATTGGGGGTTTTTCTTGAGAAACCATTGGTTTCATTTGGTCTCGGTGCTTTGTGTATCCCAAATCCATTTGGGGTCCTTAGGAGTCTTACTGGTCCACTTGTCTTAAATTATCTTGAAGAGCTTCGTACTTTGATATCCTACCCATACATTTAGTCTTGACTGTCGACTGTACTCGCCCAAAAGATGACTGCGCGTTGGTAACCTTAGTGGCATTTATGATAATGATTTAGGAGTGGGATGAACTAATTAACAGACTGAATATCATAAACACAGAGATAGGAAGAATAACAAAAATATCTAGTGAACAATATCTTCTATTAAATAATGAAATAGGATGAAATTGTAAAACTGCAAAACTGAAACTTGCTCGAATGGTGGTAGCTATCTCTAATAAGAGATGTGAGTGCTACGTGCATCTGTTTGAGAAGAATGGATTACAATGAGGCTCCATAGGCCCTTTTTATATTACTCATGAATTCCAAAACCCTAGAAGGTGAAATGCCAAAAGTCTTGTGGGCCCTATGGGTAAGTTGGTGTAATTTGGTACCTCAACTTCCTAGTGTCGTAACTTTTGCATATTACCTTCATTTTAGGTGTGTGATAGCTCATTGGAAAGGCATTTCAGAGATATACCAGTCCACCATTAGACTCTAACTCAGTCTACAATATGACTATGGCGAGTAAAAAAAATAATGTTTAGGGCCCCAAAACAACCCTGGAAGTACAACAAGATGTGATGACATGAAACCATACAAAATAAGCCAGTTGGATTAGGAGAGAGGCCACCCGTATCCACCTGGAGAATGTGTGAGGCTTCAGACATCCCCAGAAGTGTATAACTCACAATTATAAATCATTACAGAAAGTCGCGTTGAATAAAAAATAGACATGAGGAGCCAGTTGGGATAGGTGGGTGGCCACCAATATCCACCTGGATCAATTCTTCCCCCTTAGGAAGAAATGGTATCCATTGTGTTGAGTTCCCCCATCAGGTGAGGAAACTTCTGCCAGATTTGGCCCCGGGTGAGCCACTTGCCTTGGTGTAGGAGTTGCCCTGCCTTGACAACCTGATAAAGTTGGATCTGCTGTTGGAGAGTGCCCTTGACCTGTGTGTCCACTATCTAATCGGTGGATTCTTTTTCCATGTATTCATGGTTGAGCTCTATTGGTGTTAGCTATTCGACAATCTTAGAGGTGTCCAATAATGATGGAAAATATGGCCGAAGGAGATCCACATTGAATACTGGATGCAGACCAAGGAAGGGTGGAGTATTGAGCTCAAAATCATTGCTACCCATTGCCTTGGTGATAGTGTAAGGCCCATAATGAAGTGGGTGAAGCTTCCTGTGGGGCTTGGTGAGACTCGCCTTCTACAAATGTAACCAAAATTTGTCGCCAAACTAAAACTGGTTTGGTACCCTGTGTTGATCATGGCATTTCTTGTACTTAGCATTGGATTTCTGCAAAATCTCCTGGACATGTTGGTGGATGTGATGAGTCCACTCAATGAATCTGGTGGATTTATCGATCGCAGACTAATCAAGAGAAGAGTCTATGTGTGTGGTGGCAAGAGGAAGTGCAACATCAATGAGTCCCAAGGGTTGGAATCCCAGACCCACTTGAAATCGGCTATGGTCGGTGGAACTATGGAGAGACTTGTTGTAACTATGTTGGACATATGAGAGACTCCTGTCCCATGTTTGGGGATGCTTATAATTGTACTTGCGCAGGATGTACACAATCATTTGATTGACGACCTCGGTTTGACCATTGTTTTGGGGGTGGAAAGAAGTGGATTTTGTGATCTTGGTAGCCAACAGAGACCAGAGACTCGACCAAAAGGTGTTGAGGAACCTGTTGTCTCAGTCAAAGATGATGGTCTGTTGGATCCCAAAGTGGAACCAAAATCTTTTTAAGAAGAGCTTGGCAGTATCTACCGCTGTGACATTCTTCTTACAAGCATTGAGGATGGCCATCTTTGAAAACCAATCAATGGCCAAAAACACCCAATCATTTTCGTGCTTGGTGGATGACAAACCATAAATGTAATCCATGGATATGGATTCCCATGGCTTCTCAGGAATAGGAAGAGGGGTTTATAAGCCTTGCTTCTTGATGGCTAGCTTGGCAATGGCACAGGTAGTGAAAGATCTCATATATTTGTTGATGTCCTATCAAATGTTTGTCCAATAAAAATGCTTTTGAAGAACAACGACATTTTTCTCTACGTCGAAATGTCCTGCCACCTGACTATAGTGGGCTTCCCAAATCATCTTTGCACGCTCGCTTGTAGGAACACAGAGATGGCCCAGGTGGGATAAGATTCTATCCTGAATGTGAAAATCAGTGAAAGTGGTTCCTGTATCCAAGAGTTGATATGTGGTGGTGAAGTCTAGATCTTGCTGGTAAAGTTTGGGCCACTTTGATGTTTCATGTCCACAGGAATGGAGCTAAGTGGTGAGTGCATCCATAGGAGGCCGACTAAGGCAGTCAACGACATGATTGGAGATACATGTCTTATATTTGATGTTGATATGGAACTGCTGCAGGTAGGTGGACCACTTCTGATGGAAGTCATTCTATAATTTCCCCTGTGTCTGTATGAACTATAAAGGCTTGTGATCAGGGTGTATTATCGTCTCTTTCCCCAGAGTGTAATGTTTCCATTGACGACAGGCTTGTACAATGGAATACATTTCCTTTTCATAGGTGGGATATTTTCGGATAGCATCAAAGAGTGTCTCACTATGTTATGCCACTGTATGCCCGTTCTGAGTGAGAAATATGCCCACAACATAGTCAGATGTGTTAGTCTCAATCTCAAATGGTTTTTGCAGATCGGGCAAGGAGAGTATTGGAGCTGAGCACAAACAATGTTTCAGATCATCGAATTCTCATTTCTGATCCTTCCCCCACATGAACTTGGCCCTACCACCGCCCTTGGTCACCTGGATGAGGGCCCAGGCAATATGGGAGAATCCTAACACAAACCGTTGGTAGAAATTGGCTAGTCCTAAGAATCTCTGAAGCTCGGTCAATGTGGTCGGGGCTGGCTAGTCACAGATGACTTGGATCTTAGTTGGATCAACATGTACCCCATACTCATCAACAATGTATCCCAGGTATTGGACCCTGTTCATGCCAAATGAACATTTTTTCCAAGTTGGCATAAAGCTTGTGTTGCCGCAGAGTGCTCAAAACCTGTTGAATATGATGCATGTGCTCCTCCCACGTTCTATTGGAGATGAGGATGTCATCCAAATATATGACCACAAAGGAGTTGGTGAGGGGTCTCAATACATCATCCATCAACCTCATGAAAGTGGCTGGTGCATTTGTTAAGCCAAAGGGCATGACTAGCCATTCCTAGAGACCTTCTTTAGAATTGAAGGTTGTCTTCTAGAAATCAGTTGGTTTGATGGGAACCTGGTGGTAGCCATACTTCAGATCAATCTTGTTGAAGAAATTTCCCCCCTTGAGTTGGTCAAGAAGGTCATGACTCCTGGGAATGGGGTAGGATTTCTTGACTGTCATTTTGTTTAAGGCTCTATAATTAATGCAAAGTTGCCAAGTCCCATCCTTCTTCTGAACCAGTACAATCGGGATTCCACAAGGAGAGGAGTTGGGTTTGATGTGCCCCTTTTGAAGAAGATATTAGATCTAACGCCTGATTTTTTCATTCTCCATCAACGAGCGTCGATATACTATTCCATTAGGTAGAGGTGCGTTGGGGTTTAGATCAATTGGATGCTTAACTTGGTAGTGTTTTGGTACCCCTGTAGGTGAGGCGATGATGTATCTGTATTCTTCCATGATCCCATCCACTTTCTTCTGTTGAAAAGTGAGGCATTGTGTAGAGGCCATGGATGTGGTGGAGACCTTCTACTTACTAGGAGCATGGATCACAAAGAAGATGAACTTCCCAGTCCGTGAAATGAACTTACTGCATTCCTTAGAAGAGATTAAAGAAATGGCAGTAGGCAGTGCCACCTTTGGGATCCTCTACAATTGTCTACCTAAAGTAATAATAAAACTATAGGGTATAGACTCATACACAACATGATGATTCCACAAATATGGTTGTCCTAAAAGAACATCACAAAATTCAAGGGGAGAAATATCACATAGTACCTCATCTTTGAAAGGCTTGATGTCGTAGGTCAGACTACACTACTGGATGACACAAATATCTCTTACTTGACAAATCCAGCCAATGGTGTAGGGTTGTGGGTGAGGTGTCATTGGAAGGTTCAACTGCTTGAATACCTCTACTAAAATCAGGTTCTTCTTACTATCGTTGTCGACAATGAAATGAATCGGAGCCCCCTTGACCCACATCTACGAGTGAAAGAGGCATTCCCCTTCCTCTGGTTCTTCTCATTCACTTGGTCGGTATTTGGTGGTAGTGATCATGGCACTAGGTTCAACATCGATAATACACTTCCCTCCTTCAGGATTTGACTTGGAATCAGAATCGACCTCTGAATTTGGAGAAAAATTCGCCAGTGTTGTGCCAAGGACTCTTATGGTAATCACACGATTTTCCCATGTCCTTCTTCGTCTTCTTGTTTCCCTTCTTGTGTTGTGGATTGGACAGATTTTACTAAGGACGACCATATTGACTTGGTCCCTTTTTGTATGGGTTGGGGTTTCCTTTGCCCTACTTTGACTGTGAGGGGTTTGTAGATCCAAACTCTCGTCATTTCTGCTTAAACTTCTGTTCAATCTTGGAAGCGTATCTATAAGTTGTGCCCAATGAGGTGATGTCCAGGAACTCCATTTCTGTTTGAATATATCTATGCAAATAGTTGCGGTATTTGAGCACCAGATGACACTCATAATATTTGATACCCAATTTGGTGCTTAGGGTATGGAAAATATTGGTGAAGTCTGGTACTGTCTGGTCCCTTTCTTGACGTAGGGTGGTCCATCTAGTGTACTGGTCCTCATAGCTTCCAACAGGGTAGTATTGTTCTTTAATGGCATCCTGGAAGGAATCCCATGTAGGGGCCACCACAAAGATTTCATATTTGTCCATGACCCTTTTCTCAGAGTAAGTATCCCACCAGTCTTTAACATGGGGAATGACCTTGAGGAGTGCAAATGTGATATTTTCCCTATTAGAAAAATTATGGACCGAAAAATATCCTTTGAGCAGATTCAACCATTTATCTACAAAATTTTCATCTATCAGTCCTTCAAATAATGGAATATCAAATTTACTTGTACCTTGAAGGGGGTTGTATGGCCACTTGAAGATGCTTCTCCCATGGGCAACCGTCGAAGGATCTGCGCAAAGTTGTCCATCATTTCATTCCTTTGTCATGCGAGGGATTCCTCGAGCAACGTTTTAATAGGATCTCCTTCTCCATCAAATTTCTTTTCGTCTCCCATGGGTTATTGTTGGGCTTGGCATGACCGATATGGTAATGGCTCAATTGGTTCGAGTCCCAACTTCTTGTACCCAGACCTTGTTGGGGACATGCACAAAGAAAAACAAATGAAGAGAAGACCTCTCTGATACCACTGATCCGTATTTAGGAGTGGAAAGAAATTATTAACATATTGAATATCATAAACATAGAGATAGGAAGAATAACACAAATATCCAGTGAACAACATCTTCTATTAAATAATGAAATAGGATGAAGCTGTAGAACTGTAGAACTAAAACTTGCTCAGATGGTGGTAGCTATCTCTGAGAAGAGATGTGACTGTTATGCACATCTGTCTAAGAAGAATAGATACAATGAGGCTCCATAGTCCCTTTTCATATTACTCATGAATGCCAAAACCCTAGAAATCCAAAAACCTAACCCTAGAAGGTGAAACGCCAAAAATTATGTGGTCCCTGTGGGTAAGTTGGTGTAATTTGGTACCTCAACTTCCTAGGGTCATAAATGTTACCTACGACCTCTGTTTTAGGCACGTGATAGCTCGTTGGAAAGGTATTTTAGAGATCTACACATTCCGTAGTTAGAATCTGACTCCATTCATAGTCTGACTATGGCAAGTAAAAAAAACAATTTTTAGGGCCCCAAAACAGCCCTGGAGGTACAACAAGATGTGCTAACATGAAAACATACAAAATAAGCTAGTTGGATTAGGCGAGAGGCCACCCATATCCACTTGGAGAATGTGTAAGGCTTAAGACAACCCCAGAAGTGTATAACTCACAATTATAAAGCATTACAGAAAGATGTGTTGAATAAAAAATGAACACGAGGAGCTAGTTGGAATAGGTGGGTGGCCACCAATATCCACCTGCATCAATTTCCTAGGTATCTATAGAGGTGACTATGGGGGGATTCCCACGGTACATGGGGAAGACGTAATATCACACTCTCAATACCCTTGTAGGGTGATCTCACGAAAGCGTGGGTTGCTTGCACTGAGAACATTTGTTACGTGGAGGTCGGGGTAATCGCTTCTCATTTCTTTGTTGACGACTTGACATCTCGTCTTCAAAAGATCCTTGAGCCTATTGTTTCTTAGTTTATTGATTTTAGTTTTATTAGGGCTGTGTTTTTTTGAATTTCGTAGTTGGCCTTAGGATTAGATATTTCACGGTATACAAGGTATGGAACCTAGTATTTAGGAACATCAACCCAATGTTTCTTATGAAGGAATGATCGAAGATCCAACTTTTGATACCGGGAGCGTAGCTCCTAGAAGAGACCATTGCGTAGAAGAAATGGTCAAAACCTTCATAGATAGCATTTCATCTTACATGAATCCTATTTTTACTGATTCTCTTGGTATATCACTCATTGATCCACCATCCATGATATATGTTGATGTGTTTTCTTCTAATAGATTACTGCCTAGCTCCACCATTACATCATCTTTTGGCGTGAACCCGTCATCTTTTGGTTTTCCCGAACGACTTGGGATTTTATCTTTTTCCACGACCTATGTAGTTGATATTGCTAGTGCTTCTTCTTTACTGGCAACAATGATGAACCAGGTAAACCCAACTCAACCACCTCCACATAAATCTTCCTTTGCACATGGGTCAGGTAGCATTCTTGCTTCACTATTTTCACACATGCACACACCAAGTTCTTTACTTGGTCATCCCATCGGTCAAATGGATAGTAGAAAAGTCCTTCATACAATGATGATTCCACAAGATACTCACCCTCCATATTGATGTAGACCTATCGTCTCTCTCTGCTTGCCGAGATCCGCTCACAGGATCGTTCTTCGGCTCTTTCGGATCCCTTGCTGGAATCTCCTGTCAAATCGATCCACAGGTCCTTCTCGCAACTCGCAATTTCGCAAGTTCATGAGTTGTGACTCCCGACTCTTCCTCTCCAATCTTGCGATACTCGAGATCGTGAAATGGGTATAGCTCTTCCTCTATTAGCACCCTCCATGCGCGACCGCTAGCTAGGCTAAGCGCTAGCTCCTCTCGCTACTCGCCGCTTCACGAGTTGTGGGGTCCAACCTTGGCACCTTCCCCTTACGAACCCCCGAGAGGTGATGTTAAATTTTCTCTTCACGTTCTTGCTACTCATGACTTCATGCGTTTTGACGTTTAGATCTTACACTCTTATCTCGTGAATCCCTGAGACGTGAGAGGTCAACGGGTGTTGACTCCTTCCCTCCTAGCGACGCATATCCACTTGTCAATCACGCGGGCCCCACCTTAAGTTCTGCCACG
>SNQJ01S0163713.1:0-21298 GCA_010110895.2 Picea sitchensis | reverse complement strand
CTAGTTTAATTCTTGTTAATATCTTTACTATTTTCTTTCTAACCTTTTGCATTACAGCTGTCATGACTAGAAGAGCCCAACTAGGCATGTAAGTGCCCACTTTTTGCTCACACGTTGACGAAAAGAGCACGAACAGTGTGTTCACTTGAAGAAGCATTGAAGAGCCTTGAAATAAGTGTATACAACTTTAAAGTGGTCCCCTTATGGCGTATGTTTTAAGCATGACCCTCACAGGATGAGATAACATGTAGTTGTTGTCGCATTCCCACTTTGAGTTTTACACAAATGGATCCTTGAAGGAGGCTTAAAGAAGCTCTAAAACCAATTCAAGAAGCCCCTAAATATAATTTAAGAATCCCCTAAATCCAAGAGAAGAAGCCCCTAAATCCAAGAGTATAAGCCCCTAAATTAAAGTAAAGAAGTCCCTAAGGTCGTCCATCCTTAAGGAAGAGGTGTGACCCAAACATTTTGACCCTTGGTCACACCCCCTCATGTGGAGAAGACTCATATAAATAAGAGGAGTCTCATTTGAAATTTGGAATACACCAATTCAAACTAGCCAAGGAAGAGGAGTGAATTTCATCCTAGAGGAGAAAAATTTCAAGGGAAGATGAAGTGAAGAAGGGAGAAATTATAAGGGAAGATGAAGACTTGTGATGATTTGTTCTAGGGTTTTCTTTGAAGGTCATCTTGGAATTTTTTATATTTTTTTTTTCTAGAATGATTCAGATAATGAAACTTGGAGGTGTTTTATAAGATATAGTGAAGAATCTTGGGTACGCATTTAAGGTCTTGACTCATTACAGGTTTGGAGTTATACTCAATGGAATTCACATATGATTTTAGTGGCTAAATTTATCCAATGGGATAATTTTCCATGGTTTTCCACAAAATAATATTCTCTAATTTCCTTTTTTTCTAAAAACATTTTGCCCAAATTCCATAGAATGAAATTATTTTGCCTTAAAAATCACTAAACTTTTATAGAAACTATATAAAATCATTAGAAATTTGAATATTTTTACAAAAATATCACCAAACATTTCACATTTTTCATATTAAGGACTAGTAAGATTATCCCAAGTTTCTACATTTTAATATAAATTTCCATCCTTAAAATTATCCCTCGTGGAAATTAGGGTTTTTAAAACTAGGGTTTTCTTCTTCAAAATGAGTCATCTTTCCATTTTTCGCTATAAGATTTTTTGGGGGATGACTCAAGGAGAAAAAATTGGAGGAATTTCAGACCCAATATTGAATAATGTTGGGTACAAGTTTTGTATATTGAATCATTACAGGTACAAAGTTATACTTGTTGGAAGTTAGGGCTTGTGACTAATCCAAAAACTAGTCCCAAACATGTGTTTGAGATAAAAAGGTTATATCTTAAGCTTGGTAGGGCTTGTGAATTAAACTTGTTGCATTAGAAGGAGAAAACATCCTAATATCTGAGTTCCAAGTTTCAAATTAGAAACGAAAAATTGATCTCGTGGAAAATCTTACAAGTTTGTAGATTTGAGGTACAATTCTGAGCAGTTTTGTATCCAATTTTAAGAAGTTATTTTGGGATTGTATTTAAAGGTTGATTTGGTACCGTATAAAAATTTAAAATATTCCAATGGGATTGGTGTCTCCTTCCAGTAGGTGTTATAAAACTCAGGGAGTGGGTGCTTCCATTAAGCTGGTGCTTGTAAAATATTGAAACAACTTAAGAAACGTTTTTTGTGGTTTTCTCCCAGTTGGTTTTCCATGAAAACACCTATGTGAAATGTGTATGAGTTTATGTGATGATGAATGACATGATTAATGGTTAACTTTTATGTAGTGGTTGAAGGTTAAAATTGTTGAAATAACTCTATATTGATTCACCCCCCTTCTCAATATTCTTGAATATTCTAACATACACTTGGTATAGAATAAAGTCTACTTGTCTAGTGGTTCTTCCTTGGATTTGCATATGGAGCTTGTAGAAAAATGAACTTGGTAGAAGCATGAGATGAGGGAAAAATGATTCCATAAATTTACTAACATGGGTTACTTACCCAATGTGCCAACATTGATAGAAGATGATATTTCCCTTCTCCAGCATTCTAGTTGCTCTTATGAAAATATCCCATGTGTTATAACCCTAATTTGCACCATACATGCTTACCTGGCATTAGGCCATCTGAAATTCCTTATTTTCCAAAACATTGCTGAACAACTCTTCTTAAAAAACCCTTTTATAAAGGCCCACATGCCTTGCTCCATTACTACACGCATGTACACGCTATCTGACCCAAGACATCCCGCGTGTACCTACAAAAGCATGGAAAAAGGAAAGTTGTTGATGGAACACACAGCTTTGGGTAAGTTAACTAAACCTTTCGGCCATGCATGGTCAATCACTCAACCAAATACCTAGCTTCCTCTAGCCTATAAAAGAAGGGTTAGGGGTCCCATTTGAAAGAGGAGAATCATAGTAAAGAAACTATACTTGATTGAGCATTCCCTTTGTCCCAACCTTTAGCCATCCTTGTGCAAAGAGAAGTATAGAGAAAAGCAGTTAGAAGATAGTGGAAGAAGAACCCAGGCGAGTAGCTAAACTTTTCCTAGAAACCTAGTGCCAGTCAAACTCCAGGTCCCTTTTTCCATGGTTATCATCAACAACCCAAACTACCTTTCCTGGCAACCTTGCATTTTCCAGACTTGACAAGGTTGTTGAATGACCCTATCTGTCACGATCTGCGTTGGCCCCCTATGCCGACGAAGTTTCCTTCGTACATACCAAAGTTTGAGGCCAATCCTATCGAAGATCCAGTAGATCATGTGACCACCTTCCATCTTTGGTGCTCATCTAACTCGTTGAAAGATGACTCAACACAGTTGCGATTGTTTCAACGTACTCTCATTGGGAGTGACACAAAATGGTACATTGAGCTCGACCTCTCAAGATACTCTTCCTTTGGAAAATTGGCAATGGATTTCCTAAACCATTTCCAATTACCTGTGAGATATGATGCTAGCATGAAATTTCTAGCCAATTTCGAATAGACAAAACAAGACCATATCTCTGATCACATCCGAGAATGGAGACACTGGAAGAGTTTAATTAAGGTGTCAGTCCCACCAACATTCCTTCTCGAGTGGTTCCTTAAGTCTTTGGTCCCACAGTTATCCAAAGACGTCGTGATGTCGAGAGTGTTTTCCGAAGAAGATGCCATCATGAGAGCTCAACATCTTGAGCTAATCTACTCTCAATCTGGTTTATTATATGAGATCTTGCCAGATGTGCCACGTTCAATACTTGATAAAACCATATAGATATTTGGACCACATGATGATGGTATTGTTGGTTCAGCACAAACAAATCCCGTTGAACAACTGACGAAGCAAATGCAACAATTGTTTATACAACACACAACGGCCAGCCAAACTACTATTTTGGCTGCTCCCCCTACCCAAATGTCGGATGCACACACAGTGAAATCGACAAATC
Source organism: Picea sitchensis (assembly GCA_010110895.2). Classification (NCBI taxonomy): domain Eukaryota; kingdom Viridiplantae; phylum Streptophyta; class Pinopsida; order Pinales; family Pinaceae; genus Picea; species Picea sitchensis. The sequence goes on along the minus strand of SNQJ01S0163713.1, from coordinate 17,820 downwards.
CAAAGGCCACCCAATAGCTCGATGGAATAAAAAAACAATGAAATAAGGGCAAGGGGGATAAGAAACCCACTAATAATGATGAAGGGGGCAACACTGAGAAACAGAAGGTGAGGTATCCATGCAACCTATGTGCGAAAGACCACCCGACCCACCAATGTCCTCGGCTTGCAGAGGCCCAAAAGTTTATGACACAGCAACAACTTGTCGTGTTAACCAATCCATTTCAACATGGGAAAAACCTAACCCAGGCCTCTACAAGCACAGAAGGGGGTAGCCAAGGACCCTCTCTGTCTTCGAATACTCCTGCATCCGTGAATGTGTATATGATGAAAGGTGATGCTTTTATATCGACTAGAGTGCATGACTACAGTAAACCAAGAACTTCTGAGAAGGGCAAAGAAACTGAAATCCCATCTCTTCCTCTCTAGATCGAGAAGACTTTGGGTGAAACAATGACACGCATCACAAAATGTGCGTTCAATAAAGATTCTCACAACCCTAATGCAAGGGCCACCTAGAACTATTCTATGGTGGAGGATTTGTCCCAAACCCTTTGTGCGATGTCTGCTTTGGAGGTCCTCCAAAGCTACCCCTTCCAGAGGAAAGCTTTGTTAGCCACTTTAGTATCTACCGAGACTTGTAATCCAGGTACAATCATGATGGATACAACCAACTTAAAACCTCATCTGCCTTACCACATATCATTTCATATAGTAGTGGCTCACCCCATGAAAACTTTTACTCGAAACATTTTTTGCATGGTGGTTGATGAGGGCGCCTCGACATGTGTTATGTCATTGGCATGTTGGAAGGCCATTGGCTAGCCCATTTTGTCTCCGTCACCTACTCTTCTCACTACTTTCGACAGTCATTCATTCTGACCACATGGTATCATTCCCTCTTTCCCCATGCAGTTAGGAGGGAAGACTGTGTGCATTGAGGTAGAAGTAGTCGACGCATCCCTCGACTACAATCTCTTGTTAGGAAGGAGTTGGACTTACGCCATGTGTTATCACTGAAATTTCATCTGCAAATGGTTATAGGAATCCAGCATCTTCAAACAGCTATGAGTCCACCCATGGACCAAAATTACCAAAAAAACATTTCCAAAAGGTCCAAAACTATACAACCAGTTATAAAATCAAGATGTGCTATGACTACACAGGGCGCTCACACACATGCGCCATCAAGAAATGCAGGAAAAATGCATATGTGCATGATGCGTGATTGTGGATGCTAAAAGCCATGCACACCCGAAAACAACGCATTTATGATGTTGGTCAACCTCCCACCCACTTTTGGTTCATCTTCCAAGTCGATTTGACATCCAAATCTCGGCTGGATCTGGCTGGGTGGCTGGTCAAAGACCTAAAGGTGCCATAAACAACCCATTTTCACACTAAAAGTTGGTTGCACGATACCTCAAAGTGGTTCTATAAAACAAGGCCATGGGTGCACTACATTTTCAAGGAATTCATTTGCAAGGTTATGCTACTGCTATTCTCTTGGGGAAGCCTCTTTTCTCATCAAGAGCATACTAGCACCATTCAATTTGGGCATTCCACGTCACCTTTTGAGTGGGTTAGCTTGGGATTCTTTCACCATTTCTTTCAAGTTTCCAAGTTGTAAGAAGAGCTCAATCTTCGGGGTCCAAGAGCCCTCCCTTGGAGGAAGAAGGGACCCAAAGTCCCCTTTCTCTTAGGTGTTTTGTTTTCACTAAATTCAATCCTTTCCATTGGTGACATGAATCTTGTTTGTTTCTTGTTCTTATGTCCTTATGCATAATAGTTTAATTGTTTTTTCCTTTCCTAGTTTAATTCTTAGCTTAGTCTTTTATGTTTATTATTCTAACCCTTTCCTTTACTATTGTCTTTCTTAGCTAACCCAAATAAGCTTGTAAGCACCTTTGTTTTGTTCATTTAGGTGAAAAAAGAGGTGCAACATATTGGCAACTCCACTGGGGAAAGGTATCAATTTCCTACCCCATTTGGGTTATTTTAGCTCTTATTTTTACTTATTTAACCTGCAGGTACCATAACCAGCCCAAGTTGACCTGCAAAACATCAAATTCAAAGATGAGTTGAGAGAATTCCATCCAGAATTTTCTTCACGGCCGTGTGATAGTTGTGCACGGGTTTATTGGCCCACAGTCGTGCATCGTGCACACGTGCGCCAAAATCACAACATTACTCAACGCCTTCTGCGCACTTGCGCTAAAAAATCTCTTTCAGTTCGTGCATTGGCGCTCAGAGTGCCTTTGTCTAATCTGAGACCAACGCGCCTATGCAGAAAAATACACATTGTAAGCCTTTTTGTGATTTGTGGAAGGCCCCTAGCCTTCTTAAAATTGATTTCATGCACATTATAACCAGCACCACACTTAGTTCCCTCTCCATATAAAGTGATTAGTCAAAACATAGGCACTTAGGGGGTTTAAAATCATTATTTTCTTTTTTGCTTTTTCATTTTGCCACATGGACGATTTTCTTTGATTAAGAGTATAAGTTGGAATCATTTGTAATCACATATAAAACTTACATTGGGACCAGAAATTGGATATCAATCCTTGAGTATGCTCTTCTCTCGTGCTCCAAAGTGATCTTGAGAATCAGAAAGAGGTTGAAAGACAAATTCATCTCCCTTAAAAAAGACAAAATCTTTAGGAGAGGACAATAGCCCCCTTGGGACTCCTCTTAGTTTATTTTTAAAACACATCTCAAGATTGTAACGGGCCCATACATGCCCACATGCTACAAAGATAGGATAGTGTTGAAATTTAGTTTCTTAAATTAAATCACTAGGGAAGTTTAAAGGTTTTGTAACGGGCCCATACATGCCCACATGATCACAATCTAGGATAGTTTCAAAGATTTCTTAGATTAAATCACATTAGGGATTTAAAGGAATAGTAAAGGACCCACATGTCCACATGCTAGCTTCCTAGGGACTTTTGAATTCCGCAAGGTTGTACCAACGATATTTAGTTAATTAGGTAATCAAAGAATTGTAAGGACCAAGCGAAGTCCACATGCAGCAAGGTGACACCTAATTTATTAAAAATTGGCACACTTTCACTCATTCACACACAAAAGTCACTTCTCACTCACATAGTTTTCATCTCAAAACGTGGAGGTTGAAGTAATTTTCCTCCAAAAGGATTCCAAAACACCCCACCCTTTTCTTGATGAAACTATCCACTCCCACTTAATTTCAATGAGATTGTCTCACACCCCCAATCTCTCAAACAACCACATATAATTTTTTTCTAAAAACTCACTAAGTTTTCCTCCACAGGAGGTGCTAAAATAAATATTTTAGTCTAGGTAGGATTTCAGGGATAGGCATCCAAATAACTCCTCGTTATCTGGTTCTCACATTTTCAAAACAATAGAAGTTGTCAAATAGGGAACTTTAAATCCTCCAAGTCAAGTGTTCCTAACACCATAAGGTAGGGAGATACCCATGAAGGGTTGAAGGCCGAGGTTCGGTTGTTCTGTGCGTCCCCCCTTGAGGCACCCACCTCTTAGATAAGATCCAGCCCGTGAACCATTTCTTAGGCTGAAAATCTAAATGTTGCACTTTGACTGAGGTAACTAGTGACCAAATTTTAGAACATCTACCCAGGTGGAAATTGTGGGTTGCAGTTGCACCTTGATCAGATTTTGTGTGGCTATTGGGAAACATCGCCAGTTCTTTCAGGATATGCCCCTTCTACCCCTCATTATAACTAATTAGTTCATCCTTCACTAGTTTCTCTTCTGGTGGCTTCAGACCCCACTGTCGAGTGCTATTGGAAGGTCCACTGCTCTTTTGAGAGGAAGGATGTTACGTATTTTAGGACACGAGCATTTCTTTTCTTTGTTCTTCCACGCGGACAAATTCCACCTACTGACATATATATTTCTTTATCAATTTCTTTATGTATGACACCCTTGTGATTATATCTAATTGTGAAGTATATTGTGAAGGTCCAAAAATTACAACAAAAGCTCCTGTTTATTTATTTTCTCTCATCACCATTTGCACACATTCACCCAGCTAGTCGAACATCATAGGGGACCCACAGAACCCCCGTCATTCCAGACACTTTCTAAATCTCCCTCCTATTCTAGGGGGAGTTCATAGTCTTGCAAACTCATCAGCTCCACCTTCTCACACTCCTGTGAGTGCCATTGTCTTGGGATCATCTTTGCTTGGTTCCACCTTACTTGGGTCCAATTCCCAAGGTCCACCTTCCACTCGCTCTCCTTTACATGGAAGTAGGGGACCTACTTCCTCTCAAGGGGGAAGTACAAACCACCTAGTCCCCTCCAAGGGTCAGTTACTCAGAACACTCACACTATGGATGGAACTAATCCTACGCCACCACCACATATGCCATATTTAGCCTCCCTCAACATACTGGATCTGACTAAACTCACCAATGATCCCATATTGCACAACCCCACATGGCCTGCAATGCCTACCAAACTCCCTTCAGACATCCCCGAGTTTGAAGGAAAAGCAGGAGATGATCCTGCCAACCATATCATGACATTTCACCTATGGTGTTCCTCAAACAGCATCATGGACGATTCCATCCGATTGGGGTTATTTCAATGTACACTCACTGGCCCATCCGCCAAATGGTATGTCGAAGAAAAATCTGGGTCCCACACAACTTTTGAATCCTTGGCCAAATCATTTTTGACCTTCTTTAAATTACCTGTTTGTCATGATAATGGCCTTGAACTACTCTCATATTTCAAACAAACCGTCTCTACACATATTTTTGACCACATCCATGAATGGCATCAGCGACGTAGCCTCTGCAAAGCTGATGCTACCCCCCAACAGTGTCTTAATTGGTTCCTCAAATCACTTGTTTCCCTTCTTGCCAAAGATGTGGCCGCCACCTTCCCCCAAACCGAATAAGAAGCCATTAGCAAGACCCAACAGTTCAAACTCATCTACACCCAGTCTGGATACCTATACACGGTACTCCCAGATGCCCCAAGACGTGTTCCATTTGGCCAAGACAAACCTGGGATGTCTCACTCAATAGACTGATTGATTGGTAACACCACACACCACAATCCGCAACCCCAACAACCACCAAGTATGGCACACCTCAATATTCGTCGGCATATGGAGGAATCCATTATTATCCTCCACCCCCTTATCAACAACCATACCATGTTTCCCTTTCTCCACCCATCAGTGGGCCACTGCCGACACCCACAATACGCCCAACTATCCAAACAAGTTCTAGTACTCCCTCTACCTCATCTTATACTCTTAAGTACTAGCGAAAGCACCACACCTTCCTATGTACCTTATAGATCATTACCACAACATAATCTGTACTTTCCATTTCCTGGCCCTCCACATCCCATGGCTCCACCACAAGGACACCCTCACGATGGGGTTAATTTTTTTCAACCCTCTCCCATTCAACAATATCAAAATTTTGAACAGCTGAATATGGAAAATCCAACCCATCATTTGAATAATGCCAAAAAGAAAGGAAAAAATTGAAACAATAACAACCCAAGTCAAGGCAGAAATCACCCTCAACAGAACCAACCTACTGGGGGCAACCAGAATCAAGGGACTCAGAATCCCCAAGGGGGAAATAACAATAGACGTCAAGGGAAAAATATCAATAACCTTTGAACCAACTTCCCCTGTGTCCTTTGCGGTGAGTTTGGTCACTATACTCATCATTTCCCCCAAATTGTTGATTTTAAACGGATGAAAGACTTTGTGAATGGACCACATCCTCCAGCACCGCCTGCCCCTCAACAGGTCCCACAACAATACATGAAACAACCACCCCCAACCATGTTGCAAAAGCCTATTCCACACCAAAGAGTGATAAACACCCAATAGGACATACAACCTACCCCACCACAGTTGGGACAGTATCTCAATCCAAGCAATCCTACAGATCGTACTATCCTCCTCACTAGTGAGGAAGAAGTCCTTCTACAAAGACGTAGTCGTCAATACAATGCACCCTCTGAGTCTCCTCCCATTCCCCCAGAAAGAATCGCAACACTAACAAGACCCCCTTTGATGATCCCTCATCCTAACACGGAAACACCTCTTCGCATCCCTCGCATCCCATTATGCAGGAATGTCCACAACCCTCAGGCTAGGGTGGCTCATAATTACAGTTTGGTCGATCACTTGGCACAATCCCCAGTTGCCATGTCAGTCTTAGAAGTAATTCAAACTTGTCCCACTCAGCAGAAGTCATTACTTTCTGCCTTGGGGGCAGTTGAACCTGCGGATACTCAACTCATCACATTTGATCTCAACAATGGAGAACCTTGCCTCCCCGCTCTCATCGCTTTTCAAATCCCTGTTAAAATTCGGAACATTACAGTTCATCAGTGCATCATTGATGAAGGTGTGTCCACATGCATTATGTCCAAGTCTATATGGTAGAAACTTGGCTCCCCCAAACTCATACCATCTTCCATTACCTTAATAGCTTAGGACAGACGACCATCTTCTCTCGAAGGGCTCTTCCAAAATGTCCCTATAGAACTCAGGGGCAAGTCCATTCTCATTGACATTGAATTTATCGATGCCCCACTCGATTACAATATCTTGTTTGGTCATAGCTACATGTACGCTATGAAGGCAGTTTCCTCTTCCATCTTTCGAACCATGATGTTCCCCCATAATGGGAAGATCATTACCATTGATCAAGTTTTACATTATGAGCCTAACCCTTCTGCCAACATCGATAACATTCTCCCTTTCATCCACACTAATTTTGAGGCATACCCACTCATCGAGATGGGGCCCGAAATTTTCAAAGACCCATCTTTGTTAGGAACTTACCATGGTGCACCACTTCTCATTCATCCTTCCAATCATGTATGTTTCGTTTCATCCAAAGGAACTGACATTGAGGATACCCTTCCTCCCAGTAGGCTTCTCTTATATATGACGTCCCACTAGTCACAAAGCCCCTCCCTCAAGAGTCTTTTGCGAAATCGTTGACTCCTCTAGTTCACGATTTCACCTCACCCCAAGGCCATATCCTAGTTTGGGAGACAGTTCCCCAAGCCATTACTCAAATCCCTTTCTTTTTCCCTCCACCAGGCATACAAGATTTCCAAGTAGCAGCACCATTTACCATCCATTTCATCCATCATAGGTTTTCCCATCTTCAGATTGCCCTCCATACATTTCCCTACTACAGAAACCCGCCTATGGGGGCCCAACCCTCCACTTTTTTTTTACACCAACTTGCGCCATCCTCAGGCCAAGCCATCTTACACTGGGGCACCCATTTCTGTATATGCATTATTATTCCCACTGATTTTTTAATTCTTTTTGTAATTAAGTTGTTGTTTCTAGCATTTTACATAGCTTTTTGTTGTCACCTTTGGCGACCTTCTTGGAAAATCCAACCCCTGTCGCCCTTGGTTGGGGCATTCCTTATCATCTACTCCTATTGACATCATCCATAAACTTTGATTATACCACAAGCCACCTAGCTCTGCTCTCTGAGTTTGTTCACTTTGTCCCGCCTCTGGTACAACTTATCCCACATCTCGTTGTCCCCCCTGACACTCGACCTCATTGAATGGTTGCAACCACTTATACTTCACATATATCCCCAACCAAGGGTAGTCTTGAGTCTCCACGCATCTTGACTTCGTCCATGTACCTCCTCAATTCCTTACCTCACCTAGTGGATTTCACGAAGCCCTCTGCTTCTTGGGGTCGTGTCTCCCTTTTTGTTGACATCAACATAGTTTCCAGAAGGGAGACAATATCTTGACTCTCATTACCCTTACAATGAGGATTCTCGGACGACACAGGGAGAACCATCATTGCTCTTTGTTGTCGTTGACCCCCATAAAAATTCGACTTCAACACTTTCTCATGTTACAGTGGGTCTTACTTTGCGACTATTGCAATTATTTCTTATATTTGTCGAATACCTCTTAACTTTGTTGGGCTATCAATGCCCACAAAATCCGTGATACTTCTTACAGGTGTCATTTCCTACTGTTCAAAGTATGTTCCTCATCAGAATTGTCCTCTGCCTTTATCAAAACCACCCCCGAGGGTGCTGCAGTTGTCTACATCAACACATAGTTTCAGTTACTGTACAACACCCTTTTTTGAGTTACATGACATGAGCATGGGGCATGCCCACCTCATTTGTACACAATTTATTTTACACACCTTGTGAAAGTTTGGGTCCTACAGGTTCCCTTCTCCCTCCAATGGGTCACTCTTGATACTCTCACTATCATTCTTTCTTACAACGGTACTCTCAGTAGAAGAAACATTGATGAATTTTGGCTATCTATATGCTCCTAACATCATCCATCAGGGGGCATCTATTATCACTAAAATTTCATCCACAAATGGTTACAGGAATCCAACATCTTCAAACAGCTATGAGTCCACCCATGGACCAAAATTACCAAAAAATAATCTCCAAAAGGTTCAAAACTATACAACTAGTTATAAAATCAAGATGCGCTATGACTACACAGGGCATGCATTCACATGCACCATCAAGAAACGTAGGAAAAGCGCACATGCGCACGATCCATGACTGTGGATGCTAAAAGCTACGCACACCTGAGAACAATGCATTTATGATGTTTGTCGACCTCCCACCCACTTCTGGTTCAGTTTCCAAGTCGATTTGACATCCAAATCTCGGCTGGATCTGGCTGGGTGGCTGGTCAAAGACCTAAAGGTGCCCTAAACAACCCCTTTTCACACTAAAAGTTGGTTGCACAATACCTCAAAGTGGTGCTATAAAACAAGGCCATGGGTGCACTACATTTTCAAGGATTTCATTTGCAAGGTTATGTTGTTGCTATTCTCTTGGGGAAGCCTCTTTTCTCATCAAGAGCATATTAGCACCATTCCATTTGGGCAATCCACATCACCTTTTGAGTGGGTTAGCTTGGGATTCTTTCACCATTTATTTCAAGTTTCCAAGTTGTAAGAAGAGCTCAATCTTGGGGGTCCAAGAGCCCTCCCTTGGAGGAAGAAGGGACCCAAAGTCCCCTTTCTCTTCGGTGTTTTCTTTTCACTAAGTCCAATCCTTTCCATTGGTGACATGAGTCTTGTTTGTTTCTTGTTCTTATGTCCTTATGCACAATAGTTTAATTTTTTTTTCCTTTCCCGATTTAATTCTTAGATTAGTCTTTTATGTTTATTCTTCTAGACCTTTCCTTTACTGTTGTCATGCTTAGCTAACCCAACTAAGCTTGTAAGAACCTCTGTTTTTCTCATTTAGGTGACAAAATAGGTGCAACACCATGCAAGCATTGGTCGCTACAGTTATTCGGGTCTTGTTGTTTCCACACGAGGACTAGATTATGACCATTGATCAATTGTCTTTCTCTAGACCTGACCCTTCATTGGGGGTATCCGCGGTCCCGATGATTGATAATCCCCAACCAGGCATAGTCAACATAGGGTTTGGTTTGTGCCCATCTTTGATGGGTACCTTCGATTATCCGCCCCCTCAAGGCGATGTCAAGTTCATATCCGACCACCATAAGGTTGAGATTTTCCAAGTTTTGTTGTTTCGCATGACTTACTTCAACGATCCATGGATACTTCCTTCCCCATTGGCCACGATGGAAGGGACAGGGCACCATGGCATGTCCATGCCCTTGTCTAAAGATGAAGTATCATACTCTTTAGTCCAGCAAGATTCGGCCAACACAGATCCAACTCCTGCACAAGAGCTAGATCTGATTCTAGAGCCTATTTGGGCTCAAGGCTCTCTCACTGATACCGAGTCGTTAGACTTAGTATTTCCCTCCAAAGAAGCAATAATTGAAGCAATGACTAGTCCGAAACCCTAGGACGATCTCCATCACATATCATACTTCCTCCCAAATTTAAGAAGAATCGAGGCAGGAGAATTCACCTTGAATATGACTGGATATAGGTCTTGTCCTATTAATCCCTTAGCTACACATGAGTTTTATGTCGAGGGTAATATGGAAACTATCGCTGAAACCATGTCGATTAATATCTCCAGAACCCCTAGCGTCATGGAGAATGTTTTCTTCGGAGCTTACTGTTCCCCCAGAGAGATTCAAATCTACACAGATCTATTTAAAAAAAATTGCGATGTTTTTGCCTGGTCTTATGAGGAAATTCCAGGCATCGATCCAAAAATAGTCGAACATGAAATCACAACTTATCTGGATGCCAAACCTATTCAGTAGAAGCTTCATCCATTTAATCCCAGGAAAGAAGTAGCCATTAAGGTTAAGGTTGAGAAACTACTGAAAGTTGGTTTTATCTATCCTATCCATTTGACCCAATGGGTGTCAAATCCTGTGTCGGTCAATAAGAAACAAGGCACGATTCACGTATGTATGGCCTTCCGTGATTTGAACAAGGCCTGTCCAAAAGATAATTTTCCCACACCATTCATCAACTAGATAATTGATGAATGTGCAGGTTGCGAGGCCTTTTATTTCAAGGATGGTTTTTCGGGATATAACAAGATACAAATCAAACCCGAAAACCAACACAAAATGACATTTATTTGTCCATGGGGTACATTCACGTATCATAAGATGCCCTTTGGTCTCAAAAATGATGGAGCGACCTTTCAACGGGCCATGTCTTTTGCTTTCCATGATCTCAAGCATATAGTCGAGGCCTATTTAGATGATTTAGCATCTCAATCTTGCAAGAGAATGGATCATCCCACACACCTCTGACTTATCTTTGAGCGATGTCGCTACTTCTGGATTCGCTTGAATCCAAATAAGTGCATCTTTTGCGTAACATCAGGGAATTTGTTAGGTTTCATAGTGTCAACAATAGGGATCATGGTCGACCCTCTCAAGATTGAGGCAATAGTTCAGTTGCCTCCCCCATGCACAATCCTTCAACTTCAGAGTCTATAGGGCAAGGAAAATTTTTTAAGGCGTTTCATCACCAACTATGCTGAGATCACAAAGGGATTTATGCACTTACTGAAGAAAGACGTTCATTTTTATTGGGACGATGTCGCTCAATGCTCCTTCGAAGCATTGAAACATGCCCTCACAACTTCCCCTCTGCTTCAGCCACCTAACTATAACAAAGATTTCTTATTATACCTGGTTGTATAAGAGTCAACCATCGGCATGGTCTTAGTTCAGGAAGATGATTTACTCTCAAAATATGTGATCTATTACCTGAGTCGAGGCCTAGTCAGACCAGAACTCAATTATTCTCATATTGAAAAACTTGCATTGGCAGCAGTCCATGTTGTTCAATGGTTCCGTCATTATGTTATGTTTCACAAGACCATCATCATTGCTGTTGTGAATCTGTTTCAATACGTGTTGACATGACGGGTAATAGGCTGAAAGATCAGTAGATGGATAGTCGTCCTCCAGGAATTCGACTTAGATTTCGTTTCAGTGAAATCCAAAAAGTCACTGGTCTTCGTAGAACTTATTTCGGAACTTCTGGTTGAGTCAGGTGATGTTATACCCGAAGAGTTGCCTATTAGAGGGGATATGTTTTTGATCGCCTCTTCGAATCCTTGGTACGGAGATATACTTGTCTATCTCTAGAATTTGAAGTTCCCCACCTCTGCTTCTTGTGATGAGCGTCGTCGTATACGCCATCAGGCTAAGAATTATCTCATACTCGACGATGTGTTGTATCGAAGAGGTGTAGACTGCATCCTGCGTCGATGCCTCACTCACGAAGAAGCAGTTTTCGTGCTTAATGATTACCATACCGGAGAATGTGGCTGTCATTTTTCTGGGTTGGCAATAGCCCAAAATATTTTACGAGCAGGTTACTTCTAGCCGACACTAATCAAAGATTGTATCAAATCTGTCAAGAAGTGACACATGTGTCAGATCTTCTCTCGGAAGATGAGGGCACATCCCACTCCCATGTTTCCTATCATCAAAGTTGGTCCCTTCACCAAGTGGGGGATTGATTACACTACATGCAACCCTCCTTTAGCTATGAGAAATTGTTATATCATTGTAGCGATAGACTACTTCATGAAGTGGGTCAAATCTATGCCAACATTTAAAGATGATGGGGAGACTGCAACTCTCTCTTTATTCAACCAAATAATAGCAAGGTTCGGCGTCCTGAGAGAGATTGTCACTGACCATGGCAGTCACTTTCAGAACCAGATGATGACTGAGTTAACATCAAATCTTGGGTTGCGGCAAGAAAATTCATCACCCTACTACCCCCAAGCAAATGGTCGGGTGGAAGCTATAAATAAATCTCTTAAGACCATCCTATAGCGAACGATCAACTCAACCAAGTCAAATTGGCATTTGATGTTATAGTCGGCATTATGGGCTTACCGAATGTATGTTAAGACTACAACCGGTTTCTCACCTTTTCAACTCGTTTACAGGCTGGAAGCAGTCTTGCCTATAGAATGTTAGATCATGTCCCTAAAATTGGCAGTACAGTTATTGCCAGACACTTCTCCAATTGAAGAACGGTTATTATACCTTGAGTGGCTCAATGAGCAGCGTCGTGATGCGGCCCTAGCCAACGAGGCTCACAAACATAAATTCAAGTGTCAGTATGATTAGTCCATTCATCCTCGGGTTTTCTTTGAAGGTGACCTTGTTCTAGTCTATGACCAAGATAAGGACCCCCTGGGGGTAGGAAAATTCAAACCCATGTGGTTCGGACCTTTCATCATAAAAGAGGTTCTAAAAAGGGGCACTTATCGTCTGGTTGACTTTGAGGGAAATGCTTTGGCGGAGCCTAGAAATGGGCTCTACCTCAAGAAGTATTACTCATAGGTAGGTCACCTTGGGTAACTTTTTGTAACATATGTATAGTCTTTGTACTATTACTTTCTAGTTTCTTTTAGTATTATGGACGTGTCATTTTTGATGTTATATTTTGTCACTGTGGCAGATGTCAAGTGAATCAGAGGTGTTCATTGGGTATGTAGGCGGTGCTAGATGGCACACTTGGAGGCTTACCTCCGTAGCTTGGGTAATTTTTACACCTCGAGGCTAGTTATTATCTTCTGGAGGTATATGCTTAGGTGACACCACAAACAATGCACCGAGTACAGTGCAATTATTGAATTGCTTTGTGACACCATGTCATTTGGTATCTCTCATCTCTAGGTATATTTAGATTCGCAGTTGGTTGGGTCTCAGTTAAATAGAGTCTACCATGTTCATGATCCGACTTTACACCGACGATTCCTTAGGGTACGTCTCTTAGAACGAAGCTTTGATTATATTACATATTTTCATGTTCCTAGGAGATTAAACCAAGTTACAGATACTCTAGCTAATCAGATTTTAGACTGGCATCTTGCACACATATAAAACGACATACACATAAACATGTAAATACATTTTTAAAGGCAAATATGATCCATAAGACACAAAAAGACATAAAAATACATATATAATATTATAAGCACCATAGTACATAGGTGGGCGCAAGCGCCTAAAAAAATATGACCAGTAACGAGTCATGGGGCTCATGCCCTCAAAAAATATATACAGGTGGAGTATCAAAGTCTAGACCAACTAAAGTTAGGGCATGTGGGCCCTGTTGTAATAATCAACAGCATTCGCCAAACGCCGAAATAGTCGGACCCACGTCCGTGTTGCCCCCGCTACATGAGGCTACATGTATGGTGGCAGATCCTCAATCTCTGCCATAGGGATGGTGCGGGTGAGCCAGGTAAAATTTCGATCAACTCATCTCAAAACCCTCTCAACCTCACTAGCTGGAAGCTCTCCTGCTACTGTTGGTCCCCCTACAGTGGCAGGTGCGACCCCCGGTCTAGAATGACACATGTTCCTTGCATAATCTGTAGGTCATTAGGGTCCCACATCTGCACACAATAGACACGTATCTGTCAAATACTCTGGTATAAAAAAAATGATATATACAAAAAACAACATAAAAATTAGATATGTTTCAAAAACAAATGATGAAAAATTACCCATCTCGCCTCACTCCTCACCTGGAGGTACAGGGATCTCGGGATCTCTCGAGAAATCAATCCCAGTATAAGGATAATCCTCTATGGCTAGGATCTACTGTGACAACCCAGCAAAGAATTCATCATCAAAGGACTCATTGGTCCTTCCACCACCCTGTCGTGGAAGCAAACTGCCCATCTGCAAACCGCAGGAAGAGAGGCCTGATGTCCTCATACCACCACTCGAGGACTGAAACTAGGAACTCTTTCAAAGAAGAAAGAGCATAGAATCATCATGAACCCGAAGTTCCTCTACATCCGCAACCGACAATTGTTAGCTACCTCTTCATACAATCCAGCAATGTAGTTCTCCAGTCAAATATCTATGCATTCAAGCGCTGGACTACACAGTTCATCTGTGCACAGGATGCCTGATGTAAAGCCGCAGAACCAGTCATCTACCCAATAAGAAACACAATTGCCTGCAGTGATAAATCGGTGATCCTACTTATTGGCACCTGCGAGCTTGATCAGTCTATACCAGCCTCACAATAAAGTCCTATCAATTTCGATATGTTATGAGGCCCCGAAGGAAATGTCCGGAAATCGACTGGTTCCCCTCTCCTGGAGAGGCCAGTCAAAAATTATATGTACTTTGTATTAGGCACCAGTGACTGCCCCTCTAGCATAAAATATTCTGTGTCAGGGTGCCAGTATTCAACCAAGGCATTCAGTAGCCTAGGTTGTGCTCTCATGAAAGGACCCAGGAAAAACTTGAGCAAACCACATTGCATTAACACTGCCATAGCATTAGGGTCTTCCCCAACTAGTGCACTGATATCTTCATGCTCTCGTTCTCTCCATTGCACATACATCCTGCACATGGGAAAATTTTAAGAGGGTTAGGCCTTACTTTTTAAACCTTTTTGCACTCATGGGAGGGTCCACGCAGGCTGTTGTGATGACATTCGCGTGTACACATGCTCTGACATTAGATAGAGCGAGTGTACATGCGGGTTGTCATAGGACAACCCGTGTGGACCTAGGGATGACCTTTTAAAGGTCGATGCCCCCCCAAGAAACCAAATTAAATGCATAAATAAAGAATTAAAAAACAAAGGGAGGTAGTTTATACTTACTTGGTCCAGACGGATGGTTGTTTCATCCACTGTAGCTCCCAGAATCACCACTTTTATCAAAGGGGTTTTTTTTCTCCAGAGTCAATTTCCAAATCAGCAATTTGTGATAATGAGCTGCTAGCTTCTATTTATAGACTTTTTGGCCCTTTTTTGTCATTTTTTTGGCCCCCCTTATCATTTTCTTTGAATTGAAAACCATTTAGAGTGATTCAGGAGTTGCTTTGGAAGGTTCTGATCGGGTATCAGGACATTTTTTGGAGTTTTGGGTCACTTTTGATGGTCCATGGGAAAAACCTCAGATGGTCAACTTGAGCATATAGGTTAGGTTCCCACCCCTACTTTTGTATCTCGTTGTATTTATCCCTTTGCCATAGGATCGATCCCATAAGGTTGCGACATGGAACCATCATTGTTTCTTTAGAAGTGTCGCGATTTGGTGGTAGAGCTTACCGGAACATGGATGCCCTAGGTAGATCCTGGTTGCATTATGGTGTCCATGCTGTCACTAATGACTGTAGGCTTGGGAGTCCTTTTTGTTTTGCCTGATTACACATTTGAGCCTCATTTGCATGACTCTTGACCTCACCCATAGGACTCCCAAAACATAATGGGTCTTCTTTTAAGCCCTTTTCAAACCCTCTAAACATGAAAAGATTGTCGAGCGATCTTGTGGCCTTTCATGCTCATTAAACTGAAATTTGAAGTCATGTCTATCCAACGATAGTTTACCCCTTTTTCGGTCCAAACGGTCAACTGTACGAACAACGTTATACTCTAAGGAACTTCAGTTCTCTAGAAGAGTACCCTCAGGTATAATTTTAACCCTTTTTCGGGCCTGAGGGACTAAATGTACGAAAAAGGAACCCCCACGGAGTCCATAGTTAAGCTCTTTTTAGAGTCCCTAAAATTGAAAAGATCGTCGAGTGACCTTATTCTTTCACACTCGTTAAAATGGCCTAGAAGAACATTCCTGACGGAGTCCATAGTTAAGGCTTTTTTAGACTCCTTAAAAATGAAAAAATGGTTGAGTGATCTTGTCTTTATCACGCTTGTTAAAATGGTTTTGAATAGACGTCTTGTCGGTGCTAGTTTACCCCTTTTTCGAACCGACTAGACTACCTTCAAAAAAGATACCCATTGGAGTCTCCTTTCACGTTTTTTCAGACTCTCTAAATATGAAAAACCACCGAGCTTACCTTCTTTAGGCTCGTTAAACTTACATCGAAGGACATTACCATTGTGTGTTTTGTTAACCGCGTTTGCATACCTGCATCTTTGGTCTAATGCCAGCTCCACGTTTCTCTCAACTAAACCATTTGAACCATGCCTTATACGCAAGCCCTGTAGCACTTTGCCTCTGCGTCTTGACACCTTTGGTCCCAGGAGGAATTTTTCCCGCATGTCCTTCCTTTGAATATCAGTCTTTTCCTTGCGCCTCGAATTTGTATGTTTGCGACACTCATTCATCCTTTGTAACGTAACATTCTTTTATTTTCTTTCCAAAATTATTGAAAAAGACAAAAAAAAAATCAAATATACCCCAAAAAGAGGAAGGGAAAAGTATTTTCTTTTCTTGGCAGCACAATGCATCGCCCTTGGATAAAGCACATCTGTCTATTTGTTCATCAAACCCTGGGATTTCATATGACCTTAGAAAGTTGTTCCCGCTGCATTAAGTTGGGTCCTCCTCTGTTTGGTTATTCTTCCAAACATATGGAGAGTTTGCGTTGCCTCTTGCCTCGCAAACTTATGTTAATGCCACGTTGCCTGAGTCTCATCATGTATTGTGATATTGTCCAAGGTAAGTTTTTACCAAGCCTGAGTCATCCCCTCTATATTTTGTCTCTTGCCCTCATGCCCGGCCATCCCGAAAGTCCAATCAAGTCTTTGTTTGAAATCAATGAAGCCTTTAGTCTGATAATCAAGATTGTCTAGTCCATTACCAACGAGTCGTCGAAGACCTCTGGGTAGTGAATTCATACACTCATATTACACTCCTACCCAAGTTTTGAATATTTTGAAGTTGTTTCTCGATCTATGAAGACCTCATCTCCAACCATCAGGCCTTATCAGCTTCTAGAAGATGGATACTCTACATGTATATCTTTTTTATTTCGAGATGTAGCTCCACTGTGTATTGCTCACGGCTACACTTTATATCGTTATATGACATGGATCTATAGTGTATTTGATTGGTATCCATGATTTTATTTTATCCCGAGCATGGGTATGCCCGCCTCGGTGAGACACTTATTATTTTGCAAATGACACCTCCCAATTTCTGGTCCCTGGGCTCACTTGTTTGGAATGTTGGTGAAGAATGTTAATGTATTCGGCCATCAGATGCTCTTCTGACCTCACACATTAGGGGGCATCTGTTATAACCCTAATTTTCACCAGACATGATTACCTGACATCAGGCCATCTCAGATTCCTTCTTTTCCAAAACACTGTTGAACAACTCTTCTTAAAAAAACCTTTTATAAATGCCCACATGCCCTGCTCCATTACTGCACATGTGTACATGCTAGTTGACCCAAGATAGCCCGTGTGTACCTACAAAAGCATGGAAAAAGGAAAGTTTTTTATGGAACACACAACTTTGGGTAAGTTAACTAAACCTTTCGGCCATGCATGGCTGGTCACTCAACCAAATACCTAGCTTCTTCTAGCCTATAAAAGAAGGGTTAGGGGTCCCATTTGAAAGAGGAGAATCATAGTAAAGAAACTATACCCGATTGAGCATTCCCT
>SNQJ01S0163712.1:0-21298 GCA_010110895.2 Picea sitchensis | reverse complement strand
GGAGAGGCTTTAACCACTTGAGATATCCTTGGGGAAGTTGAGGATTTGCCTCCTTCAGTTGAGGATCTACCCTAGGATCATGGCTGGACTAGGGATTCGAATCCAACTGCCTTCTAAGAATGAAAAGATGCTTCCCCCATTCATCTCAACAACTTAACAACCACCCAGAATAGGTAGCTCTCCCTCAAAAGGAATATCAGAGCATTGTAGCGCTCCCTGGTAGGCTTTAGGGGGCGCCAGTGCTCTCAAAATCTATAGCGCTCCCTCAAAAGGGCCAGGGGAGCGTTATAACGCTCCCTGACAGTGTAAGGGGGAGCGTCGGTGCTCTGAGATAGTGTAAGGGGGAGCGCTCCTCTCCAAAAACTCAGTTTTTGAGGTGCTTTTAGATGGAAAAAGGTTTACAAGCTTGTTGACTCATTTCTCCTCTTCCAAATCAAATGTTTGAGGTGTTTCAAGTGTCCTTCTCATGTCGTTATGGGCCCGACATAGGCATCATGGAAGTATGCTTTGTTTGATGTTTGTGACACTTGTGAGCAACATGCGACACTTGCGACTTTGTGAGCAAAATGCGACACTTGCGACCTTTGTAATGACGACACTTGCAACACTATCAAACTGAGTAATTTTGATGTGTAACACCAATTGCTAGGGGAAAACACTCCAAATGGATCGTAATACTCCTGGAGTTTGACTTAGAATTCGAACGCGCTAAGTCCAAGAAATCCTTGGTGTTTGCTGAATTGATATGCGACCTTCCCTATTCTGAGATGGAAAACATAGCAGAGGATTCACTACTTGATGAATCCCTTTTTCTGATCAGTTCCGATGACCTTTGGTATGGGGGTATCATCATATATCTCTAGAATTAGAATTTCTAGCCCGATTTGTCTTGCATTGACTGCCATCGAATACGCTACCAAGCCCATTAGTATAATATCCTCGGTGATACTCTTTATCATTGTGGGATTGACTTCATTTTTCGACGATGCCTCACCTTTGACGAAGTTGAGAAAGCCTCGTATGACTACCATTCTGGAGCATGTGGTGGTCACGTGTATGGGTATGATACTACCTAGAAGATCTTATGAACTGGGTATTTTTGGCCTTCTTTATTCAACAATTGTATTATCGTTGTCCAAAAATGCCACGCTTGACAAACCTACAACAACAAAATATGATCACACCCTACTCCTCTACACCCTATAGTCTCTATTGGACCTTTTGAAAAATGGGGTATCAATTTCATGACATGTCACCCTCACTCGGCCGGGGGGCATGGATACATTATTGTAGCCATATATTATTTTACAAAATGGGCTGAGGCGATGCATACATTCGAAAATACCAGAAAGACTGCAACACTATTCATATTCAATCACATCATTTCTCGGTTTGGTGTTCCTCAAGCTATCATTACTGATCACGATAGCCACTTTAGAAACTTCATGATGTTAGAACTCACTGAAAATTTGGGTCTTTGCCATGAAAAATCAATGCCCTATTACCCACAGGCCAATGGCCAGGTTGAATCAATAAACAAAGTCCTCATTACCATGCTTCGACGAATGATAGGGATTCACAAAACGATTTGGCACACGATGTTGTTTTCAACAGTGTGGGATTATTGGACATCCATCAAGTCTACTACCGGGTTTACACCTTTCCAGTTAGTTTATGGCCTCGAAGCCATCTTTCTGATTGAATGTGAGATACCGTCTCTAAAGCTAGCCATTGAACTTCTCCCAAACACTTCCTCTGAAGAAGAATGTCTATTGTATCTTATGCAACTAGACAAAACCCGTCACGATGCCACCCTGGTTATATAAACCCGGAAGAAATGTGTCAAAGCCCAATACGACAAACATGTCAAGCCACACATTTTCTCTGAAGGTGATCTAGTTCTCCTTTATGAACAAGATCGAGATTTGCTGGGAGCCGGAAAATTTGAGGCTATGTGGAGAGGCCCTTATATCATCAGACGGGTGTTGGAGAAAGGAGCCTACGAGTTAGTGGACTATGATGGTATCCCTTTGAGTGAACCCAGAAATGGGATTTACTTAAAGAAGTACTATGCCTAGATCATATGTGCATGATTTCCTATATTTTATTGTAGCACACGTTTGTGTACTTTTTCGTTATTTGGTTTCTACCCTCGACCGCTTACCATACGTTGTGCTTAGTTTCCAGATGTCGAAATCTTCGCTACCCCACATTGGCTTCGTCGATGGCGCTAGTCATAGTACTCATAACCTTGCTTCTACTGCATGGGCAATTTATGCACCTACAAATGAACTTATCAGTATACGAGGTGTTTGCCTCGGTCGTGCGACTAGTAATATCGTAGAATATAGTGTCGTCATCGAGTTGTTGACTAATGTTATTTCTCTTGGTATTTTCCACCTGGTTATATGACTTGATTCACAGCTAGTAGTACTACAGTTAAATAATGTATATGCTATCCGGAGTCCTACTTTATTGCGGGTATATCTACAAATTCGCCTATTGGAAAGTCATTTTGATTATATCGAATATCAACACATTCATGGATGTCTAAATACATTGACTGATGCTTTAGGTAATTATGTGTTAGACAGATATCTGATACTTTTATAAAACTAATCACACATCACATGTATTATACAAAATAAAATAAGTCGGTAGAAGCTGCATATATATATATAACGATCAAAAGTTTTACAAAAAGTTTTTGTCTAAGGACCAAAATATCAAAATATATGAATCCCATGGATTCTACAAATTAGCATCATGGATGACACTCATGGTAACATACAATTGCTCGGGCTACCCTACAGTGCAGTCGACTAAGAGACTCAAACACACCCACATTATGGCATTGGGATCTCCCCAATAACGATGTTCGGGACATCCACAGTCAATCCCTATAAGTTCTGTTCAACTGCCTCATAGTCCTCAACATCCCATATTTCCACTGGAGCCACTTCTCCTCATCTCTAAATGGGAGATGTTCCTAAAGGTCGATATGGCCCCACATCTATGTCATCAAAAGAAATTTTTTATTAGTACTTGGATCAAAGACATAAAAACATTTTATATAATAAAATTTACAAAAACATTAAAAAAGAACAAAATGTGTACTTCTTACCTAATTCACCCCACTGAGAATTCTCAGGCAGAACCAAATCCATATCTCCTCAGAAATCCAAGTCGACGTATGCATAGTCATGAATCATAAGCATCTGGGGCCTCAACCAGTCAAAAAATGAATCATTATATTTGATTATAGGCCCTGCTACGTGTCAATCCATGAGGTTACACCACCTTAGCATCCTCAGATCCTGTGGGGCCGGTAAACTCCAATATACATGTAGACGTAGCAATGGGACCCTCTCAAGGAAGAATGACACCAAAAGTGACCCATACCCAAATTTCTTCATGTCACCCCTGTTAACTCCCAAAATGAAACCGTCCTTTTGGTTGAGTTTTGTAGTGGATATCATGGCTATCGGTAGTGTCCTCAAGTTATTTTTGAGTTTTTATAGCTGCAAAAACTTTAGGTTTTGGTTTTGTCTTAGAAAATAATTTGACCCATAAAGTCTTCTTTCCAAAATTTTCATTTTTCACTTTCCTCAGCTAACGTGTGTCCAAAAGTTGATCATGCGTTGTTGAAAGTGCATGCTTTCCGCAGCTAAGGAACACTTTCCATAAGTCTTTGCACTATTGAAAGTGGTGAATTTCAAAAGGTGCAAAAATCAGCCTCACGGGTCGTGCGCTGTTGAAAGCACATACTTTCCGCAACTTTGGAGTGACTTTTACAAGACAATGCGCTGTTGAAAGTGCATGCTTTCCGTAGCGAAGGAACGGTTTTTCAAAGGTCGTGCATTGTTGAAAGTGCATGCTTTCCACAGCTAAAGAGTTCTTTTTACAAAGAGGTGCTCTATTGAAAGTGCATACTTTCCACGGCTATTGAGCGGTTTTCACAAAGTCGCACGCTGAGGAAAGTCAATACTATCAACAGCTAACAGGGGTTTTCCACGGGGTCACGCGTTGGTGTAAGTGGCAAGTATGAACAACTGACAGAGGCGTTTTTCAAGGGCCATTGTTGAAAGCGGGAATCACGTGCGTGATATCCACATCTGAAGGTAATGATGATATGATCATCCCACGTGAGGCAGATCCAAATCATGCACTGATGAGAGTGGGTAATGATGGAAACTCAATTTTTCACTCCAGAATAGGATTGTGATGTCAATTCGGCTCAGAAACTCACGATCAACACTCATGGCATCCGGGATTGCAGTTTCGAGTTCAGTGGTACAGGTACAGAGGAGGTACCGTCGTCCTTACGACATCAAATAGAATAATGGTCTCTATATCATAAATCGTTTATGGAACTCTGTTGAAGTTTCATTTATTTCAAAACAGAGCCAAAGCCCGAATTTCTTTCAACAGTGCAGAACCTTGGCTCGATTGGCAGTTGCAGGGGTTATAAATTGTCGATATTTTTGACCGATAGGATGGTGAGAAAACACAGTGGTTCTCTACTCAAGAGAGAGCTCGATAACCTGTCCTTTTTACAAACACATCCTGAAGTCCAGAAGCATTTTTCGAATGCAGGGTGTATTGAGTTTGTTGAAAAATTGCAAGTTGGTTGCCACCAGGCTACAACAGAAGCCTTTGCCAAGACTTTTGATGGCAATAAAGCTCGCATTGGGTCTATGGAAATCAGAGTGGATGAGGCTGTCATTGCCCCAGCTACAAGTTTACCAAGAATCGGTCAGAGCTGGTTTAAAACCACTGCTCCCAAAAACCTGGATTTCAGAGTTTATTTGATAGAGGGGTACAGACACAAAGCATGGAAAAAAGGTATGCTAGTTTCATATCTAGATGAAGAATGGCAGGAATTGTTCAAAGGTATCCAATTGTACATTACCTCAAAGGGAATATATGATAAACTGATGATGTACCACTTCAAACTACTGGATCATTTCACAGGCAAGACCCCTATTAATTTGCCTTATTTCCTATATCAAAGTTTGACTAAGGTTTGCAAAAGGATTAGAGCTCAACCCTTGAGCATGAAAACTACTCTGTGTCACCTCGGCCTCATAAAATTGATTATCCTGGAGGAATTGAAACAACAGGGAAGGAGCTGGGAGAACTTTATTTTCTGGGAAGGTTTTGAAATCCAAAACCAGACTGCAAATGAACAGATGAAGGGTTCAAAGAAACAATCATCTCCTCAAATCAGTTCAAGAAAACGAAGGACCCTGCCAGGGCCTTCAGAAGAAAGAATATCTGGAGCAAAGCATCACAGGTTGAAGAGAAAGTTAAACTTTGAGCAGACCACAGACATACTACACAGTAGAATACAGGGCATCCTACAGAGTAGAGTACAGGGAAGAATATACTTAACTTTCCCTATTCAGATTCAGAATCTGAGCAGCAAAATCAATGCCCAGTCATCAAGAGTTCTGAGCAGTCAACTGAGTGTGCACAAAACTATGAAAACTTCAATCAAATAGAATAGGGAGAATCATCAAAAAACCCAGATCAAAGAAGTCTCAGAAGATCAAACATCTCAAGGAGGTAATCGCTCAGCAAGAGGTCTTGGAGCGGGTGATTAAAGAAATGTATAAGAAGTTATCTGATAACTTTGCCAAGACCAATGTTGCGTTCGAAAGATTGGCTAAGGAAAGTGTTAGAGAGAAGAAGAGGAAGAAAAAACTCACCAAAGACTACAACAGCTTGTGGTGGCTTGCCAAACGTCTCAAAAGGAAGATAAAGAGGTTGAAACAAAAATTAAGTCAAAAAACTCATCCAGATCTGAAGGTACTCGCTCAAGTCACCGTTAATATGCAAGGTGAGAAATCAGATACACACTAAGTTTTGTTTGAAATCAAAATTTGGAGGTGAAAATTCATTTTTTGTGCAATCGGGACTTTCAACAGTGCAAGGCTATTATTTTATTACCGGTTAGCTGTGGAAAGTGACGGCTTTCAACAACTAACCCGCGAAAAATATATGGAATGTGTTGTTGAAAGATGGAAAACTAATTTTTGAAGCCAAGGACAACACAGTTCATTCCGAACGGGTTTTGAAGGTGCCCCAGTGTATCAGTGGGCTATTAGATCACATGCAAGGAGTTCAACATCAGGGATTCGAGAGAATTTTGGTAACACATGCAAAACCATTTCCTTAAAAATCGACCATAAATGTTGGGAAATCAAACAGTCAAATACAGGTGTCATGCTATTTTTCACCACATTGCAGATACCAAGCGCTGAAGGATGCAGATGGCGATTTTGGAGATTGAAGACAGTTCTACTATTAAGTTTAGTTGTTAAAGACTTTATTTTCGAGTTGTTTAGATAGAATCGAGTTGTCTTTATTAAATACAGATCCATGTTTTTAGGATCTGTATAACTGTTTGTAAGAGGCTATAAATGCCTGTTTTTGTTATGAAACAAGGGTTCGATTCTGGAGACTATATTACACTTTTGTACTCAGACTTTCATTGCTAATACAAATCACATGTTTCTTTCCATTTTGGTATCAGTTTTTCATATTTCTTCTTCGTTGTTATCTTGTTGTCAAACCTTGAATAGCTGTTATCCTATTGTTTGGTTCATGACATGATAAATAGTTTCTTAAGTTGTTTATTCGACCCTACTTTGTACTGGTTTATGAACAATCTTTTCTTCATCCACTGAAATCTATTTTACTGATTAACCAATCTTGGAAAGCACTGTCTATTTGATTACCATTGTGATGTCTGAATGCCATAAGTTGAATTGAGTTATCCCATTGATCCACATTTACAAAATACAAAAACATTCATTTCTTAAGTTACCAAGCACCTTTGGTCTGCAACCACAAAGGGTTTCTTGGAGTGATAACAACCCCTTCTGCACTTTGTCAGTTTCCTCTTCATACTGCGGAGAATCGCGTCTGAACAGTTGAAAACCCGAGGCTCTGTGCACTCTATTTCATATTGGAAATAGCTCTGGAGAGCCATGTGCGGAGCAACGCTCCTGGCCATGCGTGCAATGGTAAACAAGATAGTCCGTAAGGTCATATTTTGGACACCCCAGATGGAGACCTTACCCTTTCTTCTCTCCGCCTCAGGAACACAATATTGGTGAACATACTCGCTCATAGGAAGTTCACCGCCTCTACCTCTGGTCAGAGTAGCATGGTATCCACGCCATGACAACCCCGTTAGAAAATAGATATCGTTGATATCTAGTGAAAGTGTGTGGACCCCTACATGAAATACCTATTGATCCACATCCCACATGTGGACCAGGTACTCTAACAACCTGAGTTGGGCTCTCATGCCTGGGATATTGAAAACATTTAAGAGACCACATTCCTAGAGGGAAACAAATGTACCTGGATCATTTCCAGAAATGACATCATCCTCCTCATGTTCTCTTTCCCTACATTCTAACATCGTGATGATCAACACCTGCAATGGAGCCATGAGAAGGAAGTTGGCAACTTGTTTTAACCTCTTTCATAAATTTTTATTGAGTAAAAACATTCATGAAAATCCATTTTTCGGCCCTCGTAGGTGAAGCTTGCACACAACGTGATATTCTCACAGGTGCATTGAAGCCCGCCTAGGAGAATATTAGATTCTCTCAAGTCCCAAATGACTCACCTGCGAGAATGCCTGAGCGCACCCACCGGCCCTAAAATGGACTCAAACACTTAAATTTGCCAATAAAAATCAATTTTAATCCATGGAAAAGTTGAAGAATCAAGAGATTACCTTGCTGGCTGAAACCATTTGTTGAATGATCGCTTGTACCTCCCGCAATCAAGAAAATAAATTTGGGGAAAAAAGAGGTGTGTCGGACAAGTTTTTGACAAAGTAACAATGAAATGGTATAAAGAGATTTTTACCCATATTTATTCACTTTTTTATTATTTCTTATTGATTTTTTATATTATTTATATTATTTTGTTTCAAAACCTCATACCCTAATAGCCTTGTGAGTATGGTTTTTCATAGGTATGTGACCTAGAAGCCTGAATGACAGTGTATGAGTATTTTTTATTTTTTTTGTCACATGTACGAATACCTTTTTAGGGTTTTGTAGGAAAACCTCGAGCTCAGTTTTCATTCGTTCTCGTGCTCGAAAATAAATGAGAATTCAACTGAGTATACTTTTGTCATCTTTTCGTACTCATCATGGTAGCACGAAAACAACGAAAATAAGGGAGTATCCTTTATGTTCTTTTCACTCTCCATAAAAATGAAAATATTGTCGAGCGATCTTGTTCTTTTCACACTCGTAAACATATTTGAAGAAAACGTTCGATGAGTGATAGTTTATCAATTTTTCGGTCTCATCAAACTAATTTACGAAAAAGGAACTGGGAGATTTCTCTTTAAGTGTTTTTCAGACTCTCAAAACATGAAAAACCCTCCGAGTTTTCTATCTTTGGACTCGTTAAACAAATATTGAAAGGCCCATATGGGACTGAACCACTCCTTCCTAGGGTTTGTTAAATATACTCTAAGGGACTGATCCGAAGGATGAGCTTACGTCGACAAGCATATGTTATCCTCATCAAGCTTGTGTAAAAATAAAGAGGTACTCGCCAGCAATGGTGGGGGAAATTTTGGGAAAGGGATGTGTTTTGGTATTTGTATTAATGGCAGTAAGCGTCGCTCTTGAACATGACACCCCCTGTTCATCATTTGAATCCGGGTTGGGAAATCCATTTGTCTCTCATCTGACTTACTACAAGGTCATATCTTGGGTCATCTTTGAGTCAATGTTTTTGAGACCATTTTTGTGTCGTTCATATGTTCAAGAGAAGTCCAAACAGGCCCTCCATTGAGTCGACCATCTTCAGTTGTCGATTCTTACCATGTCGGCCTTCCCTGTGTCCATTTCAAATCATATTCATACTTTGACTTACCCTCAAAATCTGTTACTTATTTCATGTCATTGATGGGGGATACATCAAGGCCCTTTTGTGATGAGTCTTTTTCTGTTGACTCCAACTCATTATCCAGGAATAAGACTTAGAAATTATTTAGTACCTTATAACCTGCATGCCTTAATGGTAGGTCTTCGCTTTCGACAGTGGATTCACATCATTGGTCCCTGATCGAGAGAGTCCATCGAGTGCTCGACTTTAGCTCATTTATTCACATTCATTTGGATTGTACTTAGGTACCTTGGGAGTCATTGACATCAATGGTTATTTCCCTCACACTTGTTAATAGTTTTCATCAATGAACGGTAATCGAGTGGTTTCTACCATGTTCAAATTCGACACATGTAATCACATGGCTAGATTCGTACTTTTTCAGATGATGGGATTGAAGACTCTGGGTCTCATCTTTTTGGCCTAGATTGCGCTAGATTATTTATGATTTGTATTGACACATAGATCCACTTTGTATGTCACATGGCTATGTCCTAATCTAAGTCTTCTAACATAGATCCACAATGTATTCCTGGTGGCTATGTAGTATTTTGATGAGATGGATCCATGGTGTATGATTGGTGGCCATGGCCTACATTTATGATTTCATTCATTTGTGGTCTGAGTATGGGAATGCCTACCTTAGAACTGTTATTATATCTTGCATATGCTTGATTGTTTGCAGGTTTTCGATTAGGTGCGATCCTTGTTTCTAACACACACACACACACATTTTACAAAGTATTTTGGCTGTCAAGAGTTCTAGCCTCATACTTTGGGGAGCATTCGTTTACACATTATTTTGGTCACTCTGGTGGTGTCTCTATAGTTGTGTGTTCAGGCCCTCATAAGGACCTTTTGCCTGAGAAAAGTGACTGTTGTCTTCTTCCATAAAACATGTTTTTAAGATGAGTTCACAGGCTGACTATGTTGTAGTGTGCGAGAATATTGATTCTCGCAGGAAACCCTATACCTAGCCTACGAAGTGTTCGCAGTCTACTCTATATGTAGGGTGCGAACCTGCTTCAAAGATTAAAAGGAAGAGGAAGTTACGAAGTTTCTAGAAGAGGATATTCTAGAAAATGAGTTGGCATCCGGATGGTTGGCATCCTATTGACTTCTCATATTTAGTGGGATCATCCTCATCCCTTTAAACCATCTCTCCTTATCCTATATAATGAAAGGTTTCTCAAGGAAGAGGTTAAGAAAGATTGGATAGAGAATTGATGAAAGAATAGATTCAGAATTGTGTGAGGAATCTTGTTTGAATTAATGCTTGAGGCCTCCATTTGTCCATCAAGCCATACTGGATCTTCTTCATGCAATTTGGATCAAATGTGTGTGTTAAAAAAACGGACCACCGAAAGGAGGCTTGTGACATCAAGGCAATATGGTTGTATCTTCTACTTTCATTTAATATAATACAGTGGCATGTCCCTTTCCCCTAAAATCAATCTTATTTTATTGCATAATTCCTTGATCATTGCTTCCTAAGTGGAAGGATTGATCCAGGTGGATATTGGTGGCCACCCACCTATTCCAATTGGCTCCTGTGTCCATTTTTTAATTCAACACGTATTTTTGTAATTCTTTATAATTGTGAGTTATACACTTCTGAGGTTGTATGAAGCCTCACACATTCTCTACGGGGATATAGGTGGTCTCTCGCCTAATCCAACTAGATTATTTTATATGTTTTCATGTCAACACATCTTGTTGTACTTCCAAGGTTGTTTTGGGGCCCTAGACGTTGTTTTCTTGACTCGCCATACTCAGACTATAGACAGAGTTATATTATGATAGAGGAATGTGTAGTTTTCTGAAATACCTTTCCAATGGGCTATCACGCACCTAAAATGGAGGTCGTACGTAAAATTTACGACCCTAGGAAATTGAGGTACCAAATTACCCATAGGGCCCACATGACTTTTGGCATTTCACCTTCTAGGGTTAGGTTTTTGGATGTATAGGGTTTTGAAATTTATGAGTAATATGTAAAGGCCCTATGGAGCCTCATTGTAATCCATTCTACTCAGACGGATGCGTGTAGCAGCCACATCTCTTCTCAGAGATAACTACCACCATTTGAGCAAGTTTTAGTTCTTCAGTTTTATAGTTTCATCCTATTTCATTATTTAATAGAAGATATTGTTCACTGAATATTTGTTTTATTATTCCTATATCCATGTTGATTGTATTCATTCTGTTAATCATTTCGTTCCACTCCTAAATCCGGATTAGGGGGGGTGAATTAGTAATAGAGAAATTTAATCATTTTTAACTATATAATGCAAGTGTTATATCAATGTAGCATTATCATCCAATAATTGCAGAGTAAATAAACAATGACCAAATGAGCAATCATACACATACACAGTACACCAATGTTTTTACGAGGAAACCCAAAGTGGGATAAAATCACACAATTTTTTTTCTGATATGTATTGAAGAATTACATTCATTGGAAACACCAAATTCCTTTGTTTTCCAGCTACAACTAGAAGAGGATCCAACCCCCTAGTTTCTCGGGCTACAACCTGAGGTAAGATCCAACTCCTCAATTATCTAGCTACAACTAGAAGGAGCCTACAACCCACTAAGTTCTCTAGATACAACTGGAAGGTGGCTACAATCACCTATCTTTGCCCCATCCAATCAACCTGAAATATAAATGCTAAATGTAGACAACCTATCACTATCACTGAATCAACCACTGCCACTGTCAACCTATACCAACAACCTGTAACAACCTGTACCAATCAGCCCACACCAAACAACCTATACCAATAACCTGAACCAACATGTACCATGCACCAATCATGCATCAACCTTTAATCATCTAAATGTACCAACATCATCAACTATACACCTCATGTATGTTCCAACTCATCAAATATACACCTCCTGTATGTGCCAACTCATCAACTACTTGTCTCAACCATGTACCCAACATGTACCTCAACCATATACCAAAGACATAAACCAATATAACTATAAAACATTATCTAGCAATTCATCACTCTATCGATAAACCAAATACCATAAACCCTTACATCAAACCATGTTCCACGACCTCACTGTTATGTAGCCTCAAGCTAAACCAACAACTTCAGCAACACATCACAACCAAAAGACCAATTCCCATATGCCAAATACCAATAACAAAATACCAACTATATCCCTCAAAAAATTTGATATATGCAACAATATTAAACATCCAATACCATCTCAAGAGATAAACCCTAGCTCACAAAACATACATCAAACAAGATGTGCCATATCTCTCATAAATATACCCCAGCCATGTTGCTACCGCGATTGTTCTACCGTAATTTTTCTGCCGCACTTTTCTGTTGCGATTTTTCTGTCGCACTTTTTCTACCGCAGTTTTCCTACCACTCTTTTTCTGCCCAACTTTTCCTGCCACACCTTTTCTATCCTAGTTTTTCTAATGCACTTTTCCTATCACACTTTTCTCTATCAATAATACTTTCCCAAATAACCTTTCACAAAATAGATATTCAATGATATTCAATAGGTTCAAGTGTGATTAAATGAGAGAGCCTTGCCTCTTATTTATACTTTCATGTAGCATCACACTTTCCTTATTTTAGGGAGTTCTCCATTAACTTTATTATTTAAATAATTTCTTTTGCAAAAAATTTGATTCTTTGATCTTTTGGGGCTTCTAGATGACTCATGAGGGTTCTCCAACTTCACATGGCCATAACTCTCTAACCGTGAGGAGTTATGTGATGTTCCACATACCACCGGAAATGGTATGACATGTACTTTCCATATAGAATAATCTTACCTACAAATATATCAAAACGCATACCATTATCCATAAAAAAAACTTGGGTCCATTACCCAAACCTTTGTGCTACTGGAATTTTCTACCGGATTTTCTTCAAGGGTTGACATCAATGAAAACCAACCCAATTAATCAACAATATCCCCCTTTGGAATTAATGGAAACATTCTGATGCAATAATGAAGTCATGCCATGAAATACTGAAGTCATATCACTCATGCTCCCCCTGTGACCATCACTCCCCCTGGAACCATGCCTCTGTTTTCTTCATCTGATAAATCTCTCACCCTTTTTCATCAATGGAAAGGTATGTTTACATCCGAGGATTCCCCCCCTAACTGAACTGTCCTTGGGGATACTCCCCCTTACTGAACTCTTCCTGAAACTGATCTCCCGACCTGAATTGTCCTCTTTATGGTGTTTCCTCATGTAAATCTAAGACATATAAGGAAATCATTCAAAATAATTCACTTTGGAGTAGAAATTACTCCAAGTCTCTAGCAACGATACTCAAAGGCTTCCCATGGAAGAGATTTTGTAAATATGATTGCCACTTGTTCTTTTGTGCCCACCTATTCAACTCTAATGTTCTTCTCTGCAACTTGTTATCGTAGAAAGTGACACTTTATTGGAATGTGCTTCGTCTTGGAGTGCATCAATGGGTTCTTTGAGATATTGATGGTGCTTGTATTATCAAAATATATTGGAATGGGCTCATCATACTCAACTTGTATATCTTTCAGAGTTTGTTTCATCCATAGAACCTCTGTACAACATTCTGCTACTGCAATATACTCTGCCTCATCTATATATAAGGATATTCATGATTGTTTCTTACTTAACCATGATACTAAACACTCACCCAAGTAGAACGTTGCTCCACTGGTGCTTCGTTGGTCATCAATGCAACCTGCTGAATCTGCATCTATGTAGGAAATAAGTGATAGATCCTTTATTTTTGGTTACCATAATCCAAACTCCTTCGTTCCTTTCGGATATCTGAAAATCCTCTTCACTACTAATGCATGTGATTCCTTTGGTGTTGCTTGAAATCGTGCCTCTTGTCCAACTGCCTGCATTACATCTGGTCTGGATGTTGTCACATATCGTAAGATACCAATCATTAACCTGTATTTCCTCTCGTCTGTAGACTTTTAATCATCATCTTTGCTCAACTTGCAACTGATTTTCATAGTAGTGGTAACTAGTTTGCAATCTTCCATTTTGAACCTCTTTAGCATTTATCTGATATACTTAGTTTGAGAAATAAAAATTCATTGGTTCCTTTGACGTATCTAAAGACCCAAAAAGAAGGATAGTTCTCCAAGTAATGACATTTCAAATTCATTCTGCATATCCTTTGCAAATTTCTGGCTTAACCTAGCATCAGTACTTCCAAAAATAACATCATCAACATAAACTTCAATTAATAAAATACTATCTTGAGTTACTTTGATGTAGAGGTTGTTTTTTCAATTCCTTTTATGAACCCTACCTACTGTAGATATTTATCTAGTCTAGAGTACCATGCTCTAGGAGCCTATTTTAGACCATACAAGGCCTTCTTCAATTTACACACATAATCATCGTTCTTTGACAACTAAAATCCTCCTTGTTGTTCAATGTATACTTCTTCTTCAAGTTCCCCATTCCGAAAAGTTGATTTCACATCCATATGATACACTTTAATATTCTTGGAGCATGAATAACCTAGGAGCAATCAGATTACTTCCATTCTGGCAACTAGAGAAAATGTCTCTTCAAAGTTGATTCCTTCAACCTGTGTGTATCATTTACAAACCAATATAGCTTTGTTCCTTGTAACCTATCCATCTTCATTCAATTTATTTTTGAATACCCACTGTGAGCCAATAACATTCTTATTCTTTGGTCTTGGAATCAATTCCCAAGTGTCATTCTTCTCTATTTGATCCAATTCTTCACCCATGGCCTTATTCCAAAATTCGTCCTTGTTGTCCTCTTCAAAACTTTTTGGTTAAATCATAGATGAGAGTGCTAGGTGTGTTTGTTCTGGTGAATGGATTCTTCTTCTAGTCTCAACTCCTACATCTTTGTTTCCAATAATTTGATCTGAAGGATGATTCTTCAGTACTCGTTTTCTAGGTTTCTTTGGAGGCACTTGCTGAACTTGCTCTTCTACTTTTGTCTGATCCTCTTCATCTTCCCCTTCTACTTCTTATTCATCTTTTAATTTTTCCTCGTAAATTTGTTCCATTGATTCATTTTCTTCTTCCTTTAATTCGCGTCCACCTGTTTCATCAATTGTTACATTGATGTTTTCCACAACTTTGTTCAACCTCAAATTGTAACACTTGTATGCTTTCCTTGTACTTGAGTAACCAACAAGTACTCCTTTGTCCAAATGAGAGTCAAACTTTCCCATTCTTCCATCTTCTCTTTTGATGTAGCATTTTCTTCTAAATACTATGAAGTTCTTCACATTTTTTGGTCTTCCTTTCCATAGCTCGTAGGGAGTTTTGTTAGTGTTGTTTCTGAGCATTACTCTGTTTTGAATGTGAACTAATGTATGCACTGCATGTGTCCAAAATATATCTGTCAATTTGGAATCCATTAACATTGTTCGAGCCATTTCCTGTACTATCCTGTTCTTTCTTTCAACAACTCCATTCTGTTGAGGTTTCCTAGCAATGAAGAATTGTCTTTTTATTCCATGCCTACTGCAGTAGTCCATAATTCCTTTGAAGTGAACTCTCCTCCATTATCAAATCTCAAACATTTGATTTTTGAATCCATTTCATTTTCAACCATTTCCATGTAGAACTTGAAGTTTTCAAAAGATTTTGACTTATTCTTGAGGAAGAAAACTACAATCATTCTTGTATAATCATCAACTAATAACATAAATTATTTCTCACCTTTTAAACCCTTTTTGTAGTTGGTCCAACTAGATCAGTATGCACAATTTCCAGTGGTCGTGTCATTGAATATTCTTTTGATTTAAACCCGGTCTTTGTTTGTTTTCCTTGTTGGCAATGCTTGCATAAAGTGTCGGTTGGTTTCGTAATCTGGGGAATTTCTCTAACTGCTTCCTTTTTGCTAACTTTGATAAGGTTATCAAAGTGTATGTGACCCATTCTTTTGTTCCATAGCCAACTTTCATCTTCATTTCCTAGAAAACACTTTTCATTTCCAATTTCACTTAGTACATATATGTTTCTTGAAGTTCTTGTAGTTGTTCCAATCAATTTTCCTGAACCTTCTTTTCTTATCTCGCACTTTTGTGAATTGAAAGTAACATTATGACCTTGGTCACATATTTGACTCACACTTATAAGATTATGTTTCATATCTTCTACTAGTAGAACATTTTCTTCCTTGGTATTCTTGTTTCCAATTCTGACTGTGAATTTTCCAATGATTTTAGTTGAACCATCATTTCCAAAGGAGATTGATCCATATCTTTCCTTTCTTAATGTAAGAAACTTGTCTTTATCACCTGTCATGTGTTTTGACCAACCACTGTCAACATATCAACCAAGTTTATTTTGCTTATCTTGTAGAGAGAGTGTGCATTCTTCATCGTTATACTAATTCTTCTTTCTTATCCATGTTCTCTTCTAAGGTTCATGTCTGTCACTGTTGTTGTTCTGTTGCGGTTCTCTAGGAGGAACTGTCATTATGCAATATTTGGCCATGTGTCCAAAGTTATTACACTTGTAGCAGTCCACTTCAGTGCTCAATGATTCAAACATGTTGTAATTTCTTCTCTGTGTTTCACTAGGCCTTCTTGGATAACCCTTTTGCGTATGACTTTCAAAATTGTTTATGTTCCTATTGTTAGCTATGCAATTCATAGCTTTATGTCCAAAATTATTACATGCATAACATAAACCAAAAAAGATAGTTTGATGCCTGGGAGTTGAAGATCTTCTGAAAGGATTTTCTCTTCTGAATCCTTCTTCTTCCTAAGGCCTATTTGTCGGTTGTTGATTCTGAAATCTGAATCTTCTCGGTGGAGAGTGTCCCTATAATATTCCTTTTAGATCTTCCTATCCCCTTTGATTGTTTCTGCATGGATTTTTGGATATGTTTCTTTCATTGTTGTTTTGGATATTTATCCATTTTTTATGATTGTATCCAAGTATGGACTTGTCATGATGAGGTTTTGGAATGTTGATAATGTCATCCAAAATATTTGAGTTATTTTGCATATTTTTATTTTGAAGATCCTTTCTTAATGTGACAATATTTGCTTCCAAATTTCCAATGATCGTGTCTCTTTATTCTAGTTGATCTTTGAGTTCTTCTTCAACTCTTTTATATTCTTCTATTTGAACCTTAAAATTTGTGATCATTTATTTCTTGTCTAGTTTCGCTTGTAGCTTCTTGTTTTTCTTCTTTTCTCTTCTTATAACTTCTATGGCACACAAAAAATCTTCTCGGTAGTCAACTTTTTCCTCTTCATATTCCTCTTCGACCTCTTCATATTCTTCTTCGATGTCTTCTTTGTCAGAGTCTTCTACTACCATGAATAGAACTCTTTCTGTCTCAATGTCACTAACTTCATCTTCATCTGATGATGAGATGTCTTCTTTGGTGCATAAGTTATTCTTGAAAACTTTCTTTGTGGTTCTTTTTCCTTTATATGTTTGTTTGTTATTTGAGTAATCTTCATCGTTCCTCTTCTTTTTCTTATGCGGACATTTGTTAGAAAAATGACCAATACCATCACAATTAAAAAAAATCAAAGGAAACTTACCTTTATATCTGTTGTTGGTTCCCTTGTTCAATATTCTAACAAAGTTGGCCATTTCTTCATCATCTTCTGAGATGTGACTTCTTTTTCTATGTTCTTTTTCCTTTTTCTTTCCCTTTTGCTTTGACCTTTTGGATGTTGATTAAGGTTGGTTGTCATTGATGTCAACCCTTGAAGAAAGCCCCGTAGCACAGAGGTTTGGGTAATGAACCCACGTTTGTTTAATGTAAAGATGACTCATGATTGTCTTGTCATGGTTGATAAGAAGTAAATATGGATTAACTCCAAAGTGGTCCCCTTATGGTGAAATCCCTCACGGGAAGATGCTTTGCGGAGTGAGAGAACCCATTCTTAATGGTGGAACAATGAGATGAAGGACAATGCATTTTTTAGCGAAACTATCCTAGATTTATAGTTCTTGCCACACCATTTCCGTTGGTATGTGGAACATCACATAACTCCTCATGGTTAGAGAGTTATGGACATGTGAAGTTGGAGAACCCAGGTTTGGGTAATGGACCCAAGTTTGTTTGATGGATAACGGTATGAGTTTTGATATATTTGTTGGTAATACTACTCTATATGGATATTACATGTCATGAAATTTCTGGTGGTATGTGGAACGTCACATAACTCCTCACGGTTTGAGAGTTATGGCCTTACGAAGTTGGATGACCCTCATATGTTGTCTTGAAGCCCCAAAAGGTCAAAGTAGTCAAAGTAGTTTAAGAGATTTTAGAAGGTAAATAATAAAGTGAAGTGATTATTGTACTATAATTCAAAGTGAATACAAAATAAATTATTTAAATAATAAATTTAATGGAGAAATTAGAAGTGGATTAACCCTAAAATAAGGAAAGTGGGCAAAGTGACCTAGAACATGTTTTTAAGGAAGCTACTTGGAGAGTATAAATAAGAGTAAAGTCTCTCTCATTTGAATCATACTTGAGAATATTGAATAACTATAGGTTTCTGAGGTAACCAAAGGATATCTAAGCTGAATTTCTGAGGAACGTGAAGAAAAGAAGGCATGAATTCAAGGAAGGATAAATTCTTTTGATGATGCTTTCTAAGGTATGTTGTTTTCAGGTCATCTCACCATTTTTGCAATAACGCGTTTTCTAGAATGGTTCAGACCGTGAAATTTCTATGCCATTGAGGAAACATATCCAAGTATATGTGGTAAGAAAATAATCTTGTGGTTCATTGTATTTTTGGAGTTACACTCTGTGTAAAATAGGATTTGTGGCCAGTCCCGAAACTAGTCAAAAACATGTCTTTCGGGTAAAAAAGTCATAACTTCTTCATAATAGATCCAAATTTAGTGAGGAGTACAGTATTTAGTATGCTATGTAATAGTTTCATATCAATTCAATAAATATTTTGTGTGGGGTATGCTCTACAAGGTCTCTCTCTAGAATAAGCCAAAATTCAACAAGGTGTGCCATTTTTGCCATAACTCCTTTTCTGAGAGGTTCCAAGTAGTGGCACCTGGATACATTTCATAAAAAACATTATAGAATATTGTGTATCCATTTCAAACCCTTATTCATAACAGGTACAAAGTTATGATTATTTCAAGTTAGTGTTTTTTACTAATCAAAAACTAGTCTTGTGAGCCTAAAGAAACGTTTGATGAAAATGCTAGTCTCTTGTTTTTAAAGTTAAGGAAGGTTTGAAGGTATGTGATCATATAAAATAGGTCTATTATAGAGTTACAAATCATATTTGGATGATGAAATTGATGAGGGATTTTGGTTGAGGTACAAGTTGGGTACATGCTTGAGACAAGCAGTTGATGAGTTGGCACATACATGAGGTTTATAGTTGATGATGTTGGTACATATTGATGAGTCATAGTTGATTATTACTTGACACATTATTGGTACATACTTGGTACATGGTTGGTTTCACTTTTTTATGGTACAAGTTGATTAAATATTGTTTGGTATAGGTTGGTGCATGGTTGATGCACCTGTTTATGGTACATGTTGATTACAGGTTGGTGCATGGTTCATGTTTATTAGCACATGTTTACAATGGTATATATCACAGTGATAGTGTGACAATGGTTCCATGATTCTACTTTTACTTCAAGGTGGTTGGATGGGGAAAGGACAAGTGGTTGTATCCACCTTGCGGTTGTAGCTGGATAACTTAGGGGGTTGTAGCCTCTTTCTAGTTGTAGCCAGAGAATTGGGGAGTTGGAGCTTCCCTCAGGTTGTAACCTAAGAAACTAGGGTGTTGGAGCCTCCTTCCAATTGCAGCTGGAAAACAAAGGAAGTTGGTGCTTCCAATGAATGTAATTCTTCAAGACATATAAGAAAAAACATTATGTGGCTTTCTCTCGATTTGGATTTCCACGTAACAAACTGGTGTATTGTGTTTGTATGCGATTGTTCATTTCTTATTGCTCATTATTATATAATAATTCTACATTGATATAACACTTGTATTATTTGGAGAAAAAAGATTATAATTACGCTATTACAGATTCACCCCCCCTCTTAGTAATCCAACAATTGGTATCAGAGCAAGTTCCTTCAGAAATCAGTTTAACCACTGAAAGGTAGATCATGGAGATAAACAACTTGTACAAAAATGGAATACCATAGTTTGATGGAAAAAAGTATGCTTTTTGGAGCATAAGGATGAAGACATATATACAGTCACATGGATTTCAAGTTTGGAAATCAATTATAGATGGATACACAACACCAACAGTTCCACCAACAAATGACAAATAAGTGAAACTTGGTGAAAATAATTCCAAAGCCAAAAATGCACTTTTGATGGTCTTAGTGATACAGTATTTACCAAAGTTGCACATTGTAAATCTGATAAAGAGATTTGGGAAAAGCTTCAAAATATTTATGAAGGAGATACAAAGGTCAAAGAAGCAAAGCTTCAAACTTACAGAGGTTTGTTCGAACAACTAAAAATGAAGGAAGATGAAAATATTTCAACCTACTTCTTATGAGTCAATGAAACAATGAATGAAATCATAGGATTGGGAGAAGAAATCGAAGAATCTGTAATTGTTAAAAGGGTACTAAGATCTCTTCCTATGAGATTCAACCCTAATATATCAACACTAGAAGAAATATTGGATCTAAATTCAATAAGCATGGAGGAGATGCATGGAATCTTCACAGCATATGAAATGAGATTTGAACAGGAAAATCCAGATGTTAAAGAAGCATCCTTCCAAACATCCAAAAGATCAAAGAAAAAGAAACAACAACAACAAGAATATAGAATTAGCAATGACGTCTCAGAAGATGATGAAGAAGTGGCCAACTTTGTTAAAAGACTGAACAAGGGAACCAACGGTAGGTATAGAGGTAATCTTCCTTTAATTTGTTTTAATTGTGATGGTATTGGTCATTTTGCTAACAAATGTCCTCATAAGAAAAAGAGAATGATGAAGGTTACTCAAAAGGCAAACACACATATAAAGGCAAAAGAACTACAAAGAAAGTTTTCAAGAAAAGCTTATGCAACAAAGAAGACAACTCATCATCAAATGAAGATGATGTCAGCGATAGTGAGATAGGAAGAGTTCTATTCATCGAAGGAAAAGACTCTGACAAAGAAGACTTCGAAGAAGAATATGAAGAAGCCGAAGAAGGATATGAAGAAGTCGAAGAAGAAATTGAAGAGGCGAAAGTTGACTATCGAGAAGAATTAATGTGTTCCACATAAGTTATCAGAAGAGAAAACAAGACAAACAAGAAACTGCAAGTAGAACTAGACAAGAAAAAGGACACTCGAGAACTAGAACAAATGATCACAAAATTGAAGGTTCAAATAGAAGA
>SNQJ01S0163711.1:1887-21298 GCA_010110895.2 Picea sitchensis | reverse complement strand
AATTAATAAATAATAATAATTATTAATAATGAAAGGTCATGTCTCAAAGGACATGACTATTGGTTAAGGGCACCCCTGCGTGGGTATATTAACGAGCCCTCATTCTCATTTGTAATCATCTTATATCTTATCTTATCATATCTTATCTATTCATATTTTATATATTATTATTCCTACGTGGATTATTATGTTATATTCAA
The DNA here is from genome assembly GCA_010110895.2 of Picea sitchensis. Classification (NCBI taxonomy): domain Eukaryota; kingdom Viridiplantae; phylum Streptophyta; class Pinopsida; order Pinales; family Pinaceae; genus Picea; species Picea sitchensis. Next base: position 21,098 of record SNQJ01S0163711.1, on the reverse strand, counting down.
AATATTTTGGATAATTCTTGTGTGAGCGAACTTTGTTCGTCTCAGACAATGATGGTTAGAGTAACCTTAGAGACCTGGAGTGAAGGCACTCAATTGAGGGAGGTCCGAGGGACAATCTGGACTGTTAATCATATTAGGGATGAGATTATTTCTCAGCCGTAGATGTTTGTGGGGTCTAGTCTAAGAGACATTAAGTGGGAAGGTGACGTATTGCTGACGTCATGTTGATGGGGAGTGCCTATGTACCCATTGATCATATGTGGAATCCTATATGTGGTTGAAGGAATCGGGAGTGGGTCCTTGTCGAGCTCCGTTTTTTGAATGGGCGCTTCAGTTTTCAAGCGTAGGATTTGTGGGTGGAGAGATCTCCACCGTTGATCGGAGTTTAGGCTGTTGGAATACTTGTGTGTGAGGCTGATGAGGGACTCCGACGGTGACATCATAATGACGTGTAATACCAATGTGGTAACTTATGTGCCCCTTAGGGTGACATGTGGAAATAGTCAATTGGATGATGGGCCAAGTGTGGCCCAGTTGGGCGAGAAGGGCCTTAAATAGAACTCCACTTGAACCTTAGGCATTAGATCTAAGCATTGAAAGAATCTTGAATGTTCATTAGAGAGGGATGATTGGAATGAGTGGTGGTCCCGGTGGGGAAGGAACTCTGATGGGAGTACTCCGAGGGATGACCAGGATTGTAGATCGACGAAAGGAAGATTAGATCCTAGCCATTGGTTTTGTACTATAAGCCTACGAACTGAGAAGGGTTGTAAGTCCTACGATGACGTGTCAAATTACAATCAGCCCACATGGAATACAAAGATTGGTCCACGTTTCACGCGAGCATTGTCCCACATATCAAGTAGAATCAAGTTATTAGGCAGGATCTTGTAATGGATTTTGACTGCCATGTGTCATGACCAGGTGGCAGGGCCATGTGTTCAGACACGTGGCAACCATTGTGTACATGAGTGGACACATGTCAATTTTCAATTCACATGATGGGCCTAATATGAGCCACGTCGGTTTCGTACCTAGGGACTGTTAAATTTAGGAGCATCGATAGTCATTCTCCAATGAGAGGCCATATGGGCCACCCTGAGGCTAGCTAGGGAGATTTGGAGAATCAACCAGTCTTGTGAGGTATTGACAAAAGCCAGGGGGAACGGACAACCTCTGTGAGTCAAACCAAAAGTCAGGATGAACGAGATGCTATGTGAGTCTAATGCAAAAGTCAGGGGGAACGTAAAACCTCTGTGAGCATAGAAAGTCTAGTGCAAAAGTCAGGGGGAACACACAACCTCTATGAGCATAGACATACTAGTGCAAAGGTCAGGGGGAACATACAACCTATGTAAGCCTAGTCAAACCTTGTGAGCAATGAGCAAAAGTCAAGGTATCTAGCAAAATTTAGGTTGAATGTAAAATTTCTATGAGCTAGAAACAAAAAATATTCCTAATATTGAAAATGAAGTAATTGTATTGATCTAGTGCGTTGGCACGTGTAAACATTATCCACCATGAAGAGAATTTCGAATTGCCTTGTGAAAGTCTAGTAAAAAAGTCAGGGGGGAACATTAATAAACCTCTATGAGCATAGACATAATAGTTCAAAAGTCAGAAACATACAACCTATGTAAGCCTAGTCAAACCTCAGAGCAATGAGCAAAAGTCAAGGTATCTAGTAAAAGTTAGGTTGAATGTTCTCTATAAGTGTAAAGAAAAAAAATATTCCTAATATTGAAAATGAAGTAATTGTATTGATCTAGTGCGTTGGCATGCGTAAACATTATCCACCATGAAGAGGACTCGACCGTCTCCAAAGAGCATTGTAACTAAAGTCTTGAGTCTAGTTCCCATGTTAGAAACTAAAGTGTAATGTTGAGTTGTAATCCAGTCTCGAAGTCGTTCTATGTTATAACTAAAGCGTAATTGAGTTGTAACCAAAGTCTTGAGTCTGCCCCATTTTAGTACTGTCGAAGCAAACTTCAAAGTTCTGAGTCTAGAACCAAGTGTAATCGTTGAGCTGGAAACTGAAGTCTCGAAGCCCAGTTTCATCTTAGAACTAAAGTGTAATGTTGAGCTGCACCAAAGTCTTAAGTCTAGTTCAGTTCTGAATCCAAAGCATGTCCACCCTCAAGTCTAGTTCCAAGTTTGAACTAAAGTGCAATGTTGAAATAAAATCAATCCAAGTCTAGTCCTAAAAGCCTTAGAACTAAAGTGTAATTCTGGTTTGTAACCAATCTCAAGTCTAGTTCTAAGTCTGAACTCGTAGAAGTCAAGTTATGACTAATGCATGCAATCAGTTTACTATTCTAAGCTCATATTCTCCTCTTCAGCCTATATATAAGAAGAGGTCTAACCCTCTCCTCAACACAATTTCACAACACAATTCTGCAACACAATTTTGAAACAGAGTTTCATATGCAAGTTGAGGGTGAAGTAATAGAGGAGCACATCAAAGCGGATAAAGAGGCAACATATCAAAAGGTGTATTTCAGCAAGGTCTTGTAATTCTTTGTCGGTCGTGAGTCATCTTGGCAAGCTCTTTTGAGAGAAGTACATTCATGGTGGATATTTGTAAGAGATCTTTACATTATTAATGCAATAAAGAATACATTTGTTAGGGTTTTCTCCCCTGTGATGGTTTCCTGTGGTATATAAAGGGGTTATTGATATACACGTTTCTTATCATCTACATAATTATTGCTATCTCGACATGAGAGATGTTCACATGCTTTGGGTCGGGAATCAGCATTGAAGAAAATAAAAGAATTAACCTATGATAAAAAATCAAGCTCATAATCTAACAGAAAAGGTCATAACCCTTTAACGTTGATCTCGTGAAGAGATCTAGACCATTCATCTAAGGTTCCTTCTTCTAGTAGCCAAGCAGGACACTCCGATGGAGGAACCCCAAGATACAATCTCAACTGTCGATTTTCCAAGATCACTGGGATACAACAGACGATCTAGATCATTTATTTTTGCTAAGAGATCAAGAGGATGACATGAATGGTGCCATGTGTCGAAGTATAGAGATTTGACACCTACAGGTGGACGTCTATGAGAAATATGAGTTCCATGTGTCAGGTGGATATGGTGCCACATGTGAATATGTAGATATGGGCAATTCACGCCAAGAGGATTTGGGGAATTAGGGGAAAGATCCGAGGGAAGATTTGAGTTGTTGATCGAGTTCGACGATGAACATTAAATCATGATCTTTCCTAGGATCTACTATGAACTCTCGATAGGAGGGATCAGAGTGATCATAGCCATAGATCACAATAGATGGATGATCTCAATCGCCATCTGTGGGTCCCCACCCAAAGGGAGGAGAAAATGGGTTAAAATATTTAGGTGTTAACCATTGTGTAGATAAAGACTCTGATGCATCCAGATCCGTTGTTTAAATGACCTGAGATTCGTTAGATCTATCGGGGCACATATGGTCGGAGTATATAGTCAGAGTGGGATACAGTTCCGTGGAAAGGGCACTCTGATGAGAGGGGCCTGAAAGAATCAGAGCCATTGATTTAGAGAATGGTCCGAGGGTCCGATAGGGAGAGAATCAAAGGGCCAGGTGGTGGATGCCACATCTAAGCCACATCGAAAGACAAGTGGCAGGAAATAAGATCAAACGAAGACTTTGAGGCAACATGGTATGACCTAAAACTTTATAAATATACCTTGATCCAAATCTTGGTTTGGAGCATGACAACAATTGTTGGAAAAGCTCTCGATGAGCATAATATGATGGTGTCCTTGAGAAAAGGTTTCAAGATGATGGAGGAAATGCACTGACACCCATCCCTAAAGGGCAATTTGGGGTTGCGCATTATTAAAAGTGGTATCATGTGAGTTTAAACATTCAGGCCTAGATGGGACGAATATCAGTCACACAATTAGTATAAAAAGGACAGGATGAGCATGTTAGAAAGAGTTTCCCCGCATTAAAGTCTTTTTTATTATTTGCACTAACTTATTGAGAAGAAGGATTGGAGGTTGAAATTTTGTTTTAGAATTTCGTATAGAGAAAAGTTTGCATGCTGATTTACAACAGAAGAATTATAATTTTTCTTTGTTGGAATGATAAATACTCCCACATGAGTGGGAATATACTAATGGGAAATGATGGTAAAATTTCAATAAAAGGGTCATAAATGATAGAGTTCTGTTGTAAGACCACATGATTCCAGTAATGGATGAGCTGAATTATTTTATTTAAGTGCAATTTTGTCTATCTGTTTGGGCAGGAAGAACCTCTTTCAGTTGTGAATGATTGAAATGGAAGAATCCTATTATGGGATGTTTAAGATCAAAGAGGGAATGAACTAATGATAGTAATTCTCCTTCTACACAAGTTGGAGCCTCCCATAAATTATAATGGTTGATTACATGAGGGATGGCCCTCATGGAAACCCCTTTGAATCTTTAAAAAAAGCATGATTAATTAAAATCCTTGGCAGTATAATTGATGCTTAAATAAAACACTAAAGCATGTATGTACAAATTCTCAGGTTTAGAGGAATGATGGAAAATTTTAAGGTCAATATACTTGACCTACAATAATTGAAACTTGATGCTGAGATAAACTAGTCAAGCAAAAAAAAAAAGGAGTCCTTTGGACCTGTGATGATATCCCCATAAAAGCCGGTGAAATGATACGAACATATAAGCCACACCATGAGCTCATGGATATGTTACAGCGAAATGCATGCCCATTGAATCAGACATTTGTTTATTCTCAAAGACGAAAGGCGCATCACGCTGTAAGCCATTAATCATGCAAACAGATCTAATAGAAGTTGCTGCTGATCAGGTGGCCTGGTCAATAACCATCTTTACCACCTGATGGCCCATAAGAAGCTAAAAAATCATGATTAAAATGACATATTACGTTGCATTAATAAATCAAGATGAGGTTTGCACATGTGCCACAGACAATGAAATGTTGGTACCGAATATGGTAAAATAAATGCTTGGGTAGTTTTAGGTAATCAATGGACTAATGAATTTGATTAACAACCATTGATGGATGATATCCGTATGGGTGTGGATTAGTATATCCAAGCAATAGAAAAAGGGAATACAAGAAAGGATTTCCTTGATAAAGGTCTATTGACCAAAGGTAATTTGAGACATGACGAGAGATAGAGATTGGCATTTTATTGCCTTGGGTAATGAAAAAGTTACCCAGTTAGTATTTCTGAACTAGAGTGATTTTGTTACAATCATACAAGAGTAATGTCATGCTTCCCATTACCATAGAATAGGGAAACATGAGTATAATTATGATTATGCATATGAGGCTTGTCATGTGAATGACAAAAGATCTCGTGAAAAAATAAAACCCATAACAAAGTTCAAAATACCAATGCGTGGATGACATAGAAGATGCGGTGAGATAGATTGCATGCTGATATCCATATACGTATATTATACCAAGAGCTGATACAAGACCCATTAGGATGAAATTTGAATAATACAAACACGTGTCGCCACTAGATGATTGGCCTAATAAGAGATACAGTGAGGCAATACTATACTTCGTAATGGATTGCACCCATAGATGCAATGGCCAATCCCATGTTGGAAGGATCTAATTGTCCTGATGAAATAATAGCTTGAGGAGGATGTGTTCCATTTCCTTAGAAAAAGATAGGATAGTTTGTTGAAAGAATAAATGAGCATGAATGCTCCTATTGCCATGATAGAAGGCAACATAATTCTACCTTTGAGGATTGCATGTGTATGACTTCAAAGTCAACCATGGTTAAAATAATTCTTCTGAGTACAAACATTGAAAAATGCGTGGAGGGTACAAGTAGGACACACACAACATGCTAATACATTTATTATGTATAGCACAACTTGAAAGTAAGCCGTTAAATATAAATATACTCAATTAAAATGAAATTTAAGAAATGCATTATAAGATTGTGTACTTATACTCCTTTATGGAATATTGGGTGAATTTATGAACTAATAAAGCTGAAGATGACTCTGAATTGAGATAATTTCAGATGGTATTGGATATGCAACAAGAGGGTTGCTTGATTGAAGAAATTCCCCGTGGAAGGAACTACTCAAATATTGTTTCAATAGAATAGATCCATAACATCAATGATTGATGAGAATTAGGTAGTGGTATGCAAACATATTTGTATAAGAACTCGGATTACATTTTAAAACATCACACATGAGTAAAAGATAATGCATGCATAAGAGACATGCAAATAAATGATGACCAATCTTATTTTTGTTTGGGAAATGTACAGAGTGCACTGGTTCATAATTGTTTTGTGAACTAAAGTCTGGATGCTATGTCATGTTGATTTAACCAGAAAAGTCAAGATGAAACTTGGATAAAATTGCTCAAGGAAGAAGCGCATTTATCACTAAGAGAATGGATTGTGTATAAAGAAGGAGAAAAGATGAACACTTTCCCCACTTCAAAAAATCTGATGTATGAGACTGAGCTGTGTAATTCAAACTTACAACTTAAAAATCTATAAATATATTAAGGAATAGGCTTAGTAGAACTGACATTTTTTGATTGCGTAAAAGAGATGGAAAAATGGAAGAGTCCTGTAACCCCTTTCTTATTGCCTACTATATTTCTCTAAGAGGAGAAAACCGATATACAATTGCGTATGGATGAATTCCAACATGAGACTAAGAATGGTTGTATGACCATAGAGACAATTAAGAATTTGATTGTGTTGGCACTCATAAAACATTGAGGACAACACGACAGAGTGCATATGGATATGATGAGACATATCTGAAATTGTTGGCTCTAATTTGAATGCTACGGTACATGCATTTTATTTAACATGATAGTTGATATATGATTGTGAATGTGAATATGCATGTTATATGGCAGGAGAGGATTGGAGTTGTTAAGGAAGAACAATTTCCAATAATAGACAACCTCAAGTAGAGGAAGAATATAAGAAGGATGATGGTAAAAGGATTAATGTAGGGACTTTGGAAGTCCCCATAAAGCACCACTGTTGAGGTAATATCAGAGAGGGTGCCAACATATAGGACATGTATAAAAATGTTCATTCATGTGTGGCATAAGGAATGAAGGGATTTGGGTAAGAATCCCTTCTAAAATATTTCATTATCTTAATGATATGTGTGTGATTTTGAGTGGCTATGGTATGACATTGATACCCAAGAATGGTATGATTCGGGAAAGGAACTTGAATGATAGAGGGAAGACTCCGCCAAGGATGATTGGAGATCCCCGCAAGGAAGTTCATGAACGTGATGGGTACGGAATGCACTGATCAATTAGGAATGATTGGGAAAAAAATGTGCTCATGAGTAGTACATTGATTGTATGCATTAAGAAAGTATATGTTTGCAGGAATATGCACGTAAGACTGCATATTATGGAAGAAGGATCTTCCATTACTCTACTCGAGTTGTAGAATAAAAAAGAGAGAATTGAGTGGTCATAAGGACTGGAATCCTGGTTACCCATAAAGAAGGAATACTTAAAATGAATTCCATATGAAATTTTAATTTCATAAAATGAACAAGCGATTTGAGGAAATGATCAAATTGAAGAAAAGAAGCAATAACTGCTATAATAATGAATGTGAATAGATGACCCATATGGTGAAAGGTTGGATTAGTTTCAACACACCATGGAAGAATGCCTAACATGAAAAGTAATCGACCAAAATCAATATAAGGGTGGATTGTGTGTGAATGTGGCCATGGGCATTTCGACATTACTGATTGGAATTTATTTGATGTTTGAATTGTATTTGGAAAAGTATGGTATGATGAAATGACGATGTTTATTGAATGATATATTTCCTTTTTTACTTTATATCATTGAATGGATAAATATGATTTAATTGTTATGAGAAACTAATAGTTTGTTTTACTGTGAAGATTGAATTATGTGAAAAGGTCTTGGCTATGGAAAAATGTCCATATCAATTGCTCATGGTTATGAAAGAGACGATTGTTATGAGAAGGAGTCTCATATAAGTGAATCGCTTCAAGCGGGAAACATATATCTGAAAACGAAACGTGAAATTGGAAAATCAGGTTAATATATCTGAAAAGGCTGAAATTAAGAGCATCCTTCACCATTTCATACAGTACGTGACATGAGATGAAAATCCACCAGGAGGACATATGATGGATTTCGAAGCCGGAAGCATTGAAACCCGACTATTGTAGTGATTACGAGAACCCTGCGGATGAGCCCTGATCTCCATAGGAACATGTGTTGTGGCGACATAGCCCATGTGACACTGACAAGAGAAAGTCAAAGGACACCTCAACCATAAGACTCCGACGCGAAGTCTCTAAACTCCTTTTCATGAGAAAACTAAAGGGTGATGAATCACCGAGGGACCCAGATAAATCGGTAGCATGCGCTTGTTTGAGCCTAGAGAGGGTAAGTGACTGCAAGAAAGATGATACTTTAATAATTCTTGAAAATTGTTGAATTGGGATCATGCACACAATGGGTATATCATGGAAATAATGAGTCAAGTTAATGAAGATATCCATATGGATGCAGATCCATGAATTGTACATAAATAAGTATTATTATGATATGTAAAATTCCTATTAAATTTTGAACAGAAATGAAATGTTTATACATAAAATTGTGAATAATATATTCATTGTTGAAATTTTTGTAGGCATGTGCTAATTCCAAGAATTTGGGAAAGGACTAGTCTATGAAGAAAAAAAGAAAAGAAGAAGATGAAAGAAAGCAGCTGAAGGGTAAATGCATGGAAGGTGTTTCTAATAAGAACAACGAGGACAATGTTCCTTCAAGGAGGAGGGAATTGTAACACACTATCTTTATGGAACCCGACATAGCGATTAATCATGTTAATGAGTTCCATGCCATGGCCTACAAGCTTTGTAATTATATTTATTGGATAAATTCCAACAACTGACTATGGGGCAGTTTGAGCAATGGCCATGATACCAATTAGAGGAAGAGTGAGGGAATGATGAGAGGTTCATCGATAAGATGACCCAATCCTCCCTTGCCAGCCATTATCGAATAATAATCCCACCCGATCCTAAGGAAATCAGTTAATGAGAAAAAGACTGGTGGTTGAGCAACCAACCACCACAATGAATGGAAGCATGGAGGGTATAGCTAAGACAACATGAAGTTGTCATCCAAAGGTACCCAACATACCATTCCATAACCCCCAAGGTTGGCCTGAATTTCTTTTTGAGAGAAGAAAGGATCAATTAGAGACCCTAGAGATGGCATGAGGAGGATTCTCGTGAGGATGGGAGAAAGGTGCGGCATGGATGTGAGAACTGAGATTTATGGAGTCTCAGTAAGAAATTGTTCGGACTGGTATGGATATTCTGTGAACCCAACCTCGAAAGTATAGCTGACATGATTTGATATTGGGAAAGATCCTAAAACCCTCGCTGACTCTGTTAGGCGGTGGGGAATCTATACCAAGAGTAGTGTGAAGGTGAATGCTCCTAAAAAATTGTTGAGAACCAAAGAGAGGTTCCAGTGGTATCATGGATTGGAATGGGGGTGGCCTATTTATGAAGTGATTGAGTACATAGATCCTATGGTTGGGTGGAAAAAACACCCACAATCAGTTACTGATAAACCTTCACAAACATATACATATCATTGTGGTTGTGTCCATTTCTTATTAATAGTAAGGATAAGTTTATAATTGTTCATATTTGAATGTGCGTAGATGACTGAATTATCGTAGTGCATCCCTGAGTTTGCATGCATGTTACTGAGTTGATTGGTCATTTCATATGCACATCCATGCGCTTGCTGGAATGAGGGAAATACACAAATTGTACATGACTTGTACATTGGAACATATAATCACCGTGATAGGTTAAGGGGGGTGAAATATTCCATATTGGTTGACGAATGCGATTTTGTGATAATTAAATCAGAGTATGTAATTAGGACAAGTGGATATGCATTAATCATAGGCTCGTAGTAGGAGAATGATGGTAATGAGTTGCCTATGAATGGTCATCGGATTTCTAAGTCCAAGGAATAAACCTCCAACCATTGAAACCCTTTGTGTCTCCCTTTAACTTGAGATGGATGGTTTAAAAGAGGTATGGTCCTTAACCCAAATTTGAGGGATAGATGCCTTAGTTAGTTTGGGAGTAACATCTAGAGTCAAGGAGGCCTGGTAAAACCCCGTGATAAGCTTGAAGAGATCCCCGAATTGACTAAGTCCAATTTCAGGTTGTTATCATGAAAAAATACCATATCCTAAGTGATTGAATCACAGCCGTTGGATCAACGTAGGCAAATAGATCCACTCTTCGGCCGTAGAGTAGGGACATGTTATCACATTTAGATGTGCAAGAAAAGGCTAAAGAATATAGGTCAAACCAAGTAAACATGAACCTTCCCTCACCCAATGTCACCACAATGGGAGGCTCTTTCTATTTAGAGAGACTAGGCCCAAGGGAGCATTCCTGCACTGGCTTTGAAAGGGTACAGTACACGTAAAAAATCCCCCCATGTGAGATTATCGCCAATCGATAGTCCTAGGGCTAATTTGCATAACTCTTAAAGAAAATGTAATTTGCCCTGAACAAGACTTTCACAACAGAAAGATATATGCAAGACTATGTTCAATCAGTTAGCAATTTCATATGTAAGTGACTATCTATATTCAATGTAAGCAATTTGAAAGTAAAATGTTGATGAAGTCAATTTTTACAAAATAGCAATAAAAGAATGTCACTTCACCAATAAATACTAGAATGATACAACATTTAATATGACAAATCACTTCTTAACTCAATTAATGCCCTCAACTATCATTCAACTGCTTCACAAGATGAAACGCTACGAAAATAAAGTAAAGATGAAATATTCATGTGTGACGCCAACAACTTAGGGTTAGTGTAGTAAGGGGCTCTCAATTCAAAGAGTTTGAGAGTGTTTCTGATTTGGATTTCTCACTTCAACACCTGAGGTCGGAGATCAAGGCTCCTTAGGGTTAAAAGGACAATAACAATGGATGTAAGAGTTGAAGGGAAAGAGATTTCAAAAGGACTGGAGGGAAAAAGTTTCAAGGTGCTAGAGTAGGGCCTTTGTGTTAGACCCTAGGGGAGAGAGGCTCAAATCCGATGTTGCTAAAGCAAGGCATCATTCTCTCTCCTCCTTCCCGAAAAAACGGCTAGCTCAAAGACGGTGAAAAATAGACCAAGACATGAGGTTTTTTTGAGGGAGGTGTTGCTAGAGCAAGGTCTATCAACAAACCCTAGAACAATACAACCCTGGTGTAGTAAGCCTATGTGGCTAGGGACGTCTCACTCTTTTTGGCTCAAAAGGGTATGACTAACATAAGGAAGAAAGAAAAGGAGTGTAGCCATGGTTAGGCTCTCTTTTTCCTCTTCTGGACAATGGCTTGGCTTCTCTATTAGGTGACATGAGACAACGACCTTACTTGTGTGTTTGTCCCCTAGGGTTTTGATCTCACCACTATAAATAGATGCAAGAGATCAAACCACAACCATTCAATCAAGAAGCTCTGAAGCAAAACACTTACAAACCGAAGAACAACCATGCAAACCCTAGTTGTAACACCTTCCTTCAAGAGAGAAAAACCATAAATGCTAAAAATTCTTTTCCTTCGGAATAAGTGTACATCACTTAGTTCAGCCAAAACCTCATGCGCCATAGGGAATCGGATGTCACTAATGAGTGAGTGATAATTGATGATAAAAATGAAAGTGAAAAACCTCAATATATACCGCATCAATGACTTAATTTAACTTTTTAGGTCATAAAAAGCAATGACAAGGAAAATACCAAAATAATACTTTTTTACATCAAATGTTCATTTTAAAACCCTAATTGAGAAAAAGTGAGACGCCACCCTTTAAGGGAGACATTAGCCTCCCTTTAGGGAAAATGTAGCACAAAGATCAAAACGCTATCCCCCTTTAGCCCCTTCATCATGCCACATAAAATAATCGCCCCCACAAACCGCTACGCTCAAGATGACGCCATGTATCTATATAGGTGACATCCCCGGGACATCCGTGGCAAACATTTCAATCGGCGGAAGTGGGTCAATCCCCAGGTTAGGATCCGCCAAAAGTGCTCGATGGAACATCCTCTTCCAAGAAAACCTCATCACACCCCATCCCATCTCGCCTCCCCGATGGGTTCTGCTAACATCCATTCAGGGCTCTTCAGCCCCATGCTGGAGGTCCAATTCAACATCTCCCTGTACCGTCCAAATGGTACCATTCATCGGCATGGTCCTCGCGACACCGAAATACACCTCCATGGGCTCATCACCATTGTGGATCATAACAATGTTGTCCATTTCATCAATACTATTAAACATATGTATAAAACCCCAATATATCAGCTTTCTCAATAGCCTGAAAGACATTACAAAACCCGGTATCATAAGATTGAGAAAGACAAGACGTTCCGTATTGGGCTAGTATCCACAAGAAAAGGAAAGTTTCAAGAGGATTTCATCCAAGCCATTTAAGTGAGGTAATGTGGCTAGGGGATGTCCAGTCATGTGGGTGAATTGAGAGCCAAGGATGCATAATGTTATCCGGTGGGTGCCTTTGAAGGCTTAGATGTACCGGTTGTTGGATGCTTTTTCCATGCCCATTCTTGCCTTTATTCCTATTTTTCTTCAAGAGATAAATGAGGACACCGCTTGGCGTGGGGACCAGAGTTGACAATGTTACCCAAAAGTACCATGAGACAGAAATGGTTGGTTCGATGAGACCCCTTCCTCGGCTATGCAACCAGTTGGTCATCAGCCTGCATGGCAAACCGATGGCTTGAAATGTCATATGTTAAAATTCCATGAACCCAATAGCCGTCGACGAGGGATCCCCTATCCCTCGACTAGGTCTTGTTTGTTTTTCTAGTCCTCTTGTTTCTTGTTGAGAGGCCTTTATTTCCTTCTCGGGATCCCCTGGGCGAAACATCACTAGGTTTCATTTTTAGATCTTGTCTTTACAAATTTCTTTCTAGCTCTTTAGCCCCTTCAACACGAGATAAGGTGCAATCCCCTACAAATAGGTCAACCAATGCCTAGACAAGTGGAATGGGATACAAATGAGCTTGAGATAAGATGAAACAAATTGCACAAGCATGGAGCAGACGTACAGGCTTTTCGGGAATCTCCTGGCAAACCAAGACCCATGGGCACGCTTTTAGGAACCCCACATTCTCCCCAAGTATAACAAGCGGCCAATGTAAGATCCAAGTGCTTGTTAGAGATAAAAGGAATCGATGTATATTTAAAGGTTTTAATGATCAAAAGCTATACATACCATGATACCGGACCACTAATTGGAGCAAGAACCTCTTCCGACACAAGACCGCTTCGATGGTGATGATGACATGTTGATGACATGATGATGGAAGAAGAGGCGATGTCTCTAGGGGCCATGCTCACAAAGTCGATCCTACTCTCAAGACTCCATGTCTAGTCTTCGAGGATCTCCTAGTTATCCCTAAAAGTGGATAATAATAAGACACAAGGCTCTACGGAGATCGCAATTCCAAGAGCATCTATTTTTCGGAGGATCAAGGGTCAAAAGATCGAGACCATTGGTAGGAGGATAATGGTCTAAGTAACCCTGGAGACCCAGAGTGAGGGAGCTATGATGAGGGAGGTCCGAGAGACAATATGGACCATTAATCAGAGTAGGGATGATATTATTTCTCAACTGTAGATCTTTGTGGGGTCTAGTCTGAGCGAGGTTACAGGGCAAGTAACGTCATGGTGACATCATGCTGACGAGGAGTGCCTACGTACCCAAGGATCATACATGGAAACCTATATGTGGTCAAAGGAATCATGAGTGGGTCCTTGTCGAGCTTAGGATTTTGAATGGGCGCCTGCCGAAATGCAGGAATCTATGGGTGATATTCCACTACTTGGATCAAGGTTAGACATCAACATGTTTCTGTGTGTGAGGGTTATTGAGAGAGACTCCCATGGACATCATAATGACATGTAACATCTAAGATGGCAACTTATGCGTTTCCTTGGGGTGATATGGAAGAATAATTGATGATGGGTTTGTTTTGGACTAGGGGTTGGGCGAGGAATGGATTTAAAAATCTTCTTTGAACCTTTAGCTGCGATATAAGCGCCGAATAACTTTACTGTTCATCGGAGAGGGCTAGTCGGAATGACTGGTGGTTCTGGTGGGGAAGAAACTTTGATGGGAGTACTTCAAGGGATGACAAAGATCATGGATTGATGAAAGGAAGATCATATCCGAGCCGTTGGTTTTGAAATATAATCCTGAGAACTAAGGAGGGTCGTACGTTCGACGATGACATGTCAAATTTTAATCGTCCCACGTGGCATATGAAGATTGGTCCATGTACGGCATTTTCCCACGGTCACTAGGAACCAAGGTTACTAGGTATTAGTCGGTAATTGATCTTGAGGCCAGCTACGTCACACCTGCGCGGAAGGGCCATGTGTCTCGACACGTGGAAACCAACCGTACGAGGTGGACATACGCCAATTTTCAATTCACAGATAGCCCAATATGAACCATGCCAGCCTACACCGACATGTGTCATAAACCCATGGTTATATCTCGTGAAGAGATATGGACCGTTCATCACGATGTGCTCTTTAGAGTAGGTTGCAAGAATACACTCCGACGGAGGAACCCTAAGATGAAATCTGGGTCGTCGATCTACCAAGATTAGCGAGACACACCAAATGATCTAGATTATTGATTTTTTGCCAAGAGCTCAAGAGATTACGATGGTGCCACATGTTCCAGCACAGAAGGTGCCACGTGAGGCTACATTCGGCACTGGGTGTGGACATCTATGAGAAATATGGAGCCGTGTCAAGCAGTGGATATGGTCTTAAGGTGTCATGGAGATAGTCGCGTCGCTCTATGAGGACGGTAGGTGAAAGATTTGAGGGAAGATCTGCGCTGTTTATCAGAGAGGGCGATGATGAAATGCGAGTCATTGATCGGTCATAGGATCTACCAAGCACTTTGATAGGAGGTACTTTGAGAGGTGATCATAGTATTAGATCGAAAAATAGGCAGCTAACATCTCAATCAAGGATCTTTGTGGGGTCCCACCAGAGGAGAAAAGGGCTAAACATTTGTATGCTAACCATAAAGTGGATAAAGACTTGATGCATCCAAAGGTTGCTGAATGGCTTCCACCGAGACATCAGATAAAGCAACGTATTGGTCAAAATGTACCCCATACCGTGGCGGGATACATCTCGGAAAGGGAACCCAATTTAGAGGGGCCTCAAAGAATAAGAGCATCGATTTAGAGAATGTAAACAGGGTCCTGAGCAGGGTGAGGATCAAGGGCCATGTGGTGATGCACATCTGCTACAAACTAAAGACAAGTGGCAAAATGGATTACATTTTTGAAAAAGTGGCAAAATATGAAATGAAGTGATTGAGGCGATATGTTAAGGACTCAAACTTAAGGGGCCATACCCTGATCCATTGATTTGGAACATGAAAACAATTGTTGGAAAGCTCTTGAAGAGAAAAAGATGGTGCCATCTAGAAAAGGTTTCAGATGATGAGGAAAAGAGAAATTTAATACCCCATCCCTTAAAGGGCTTTAGGGTGTTGGGGAAGGTGTGTTACAACTATTGATCCCTTCATTTTATTACCTTCCTCTTTTAGCTCCTCATGCGCCATCATTGGTTCTGATGGAGAAATGCACCCCCATTACCTATATATTGGAGTGAACTACATTGGTTTATGGTTGTATTTTTGCAGTTGTGCCATTCATTACTCTCTCTCTCTCTCTCTTCTCATTCTTCTTAGACTAGCTACTGTTTCTTTGTGTGAAGACACAATTGTACCGGTTTTGGTCTTGTCTATTGTGGTGCAATCAACCCTTTGGAAAGACTTTAATAACAAAGTGTTGTGTTTGCATCGAAATTTGATTCTTGTCGATATTGTGTTCTCTCTTTATGGATTGAATTAATAGTTCTTAGCCATTTATTGTGATAAATCTTCTATTTTTTAAGTGGTTTTCTTTTCCTTTCTTTCATATTTCTCACGCTAACACTATAGAGTCCTTCCAAGTGAAGTTAAAACTATCTATTCCTAACATCTTCGTGAGGTATTTACATGCTATCCAAGAAAATTTTGTTTCTGTTTTTTGTGTGTTTTTGTAGAAAAATCAGATCCAAATCAGTAGCTCGGTACCTAGGGACTCCTCCCCGAGGTTGGCACACACCATCCCAAAATAGAGAGAAGTCTTGATCATGACAATTTGGGGCATTCTGTCCTTGAATTATCCACTTTTCTATCGCCGATTTTAATTATATTAGATTTGATTAGAGGGTGAGAAAGTGTGCTAACATACGTTCACCAGAAAATTTTACCAAAAGTTGTTTAAACTTTAGGGAACCTAGTTGAAAATGAGCACTACATCTCATCCCCAAATAGATGGTCAAATAGGTGTGGTCAACAAATGTTTAGAAGCCTATTTTCAATGCTTCACTTTAGAAAAGCAACACCGATGAGCATAATGTCTACCCCTTACAATACCACTTATCAAGAAGCTACTAAAATGACTCCATATGAGGATGTCTATGGCCAAAATCCCTTGAGAATGGATTCCTATTTACTAGGTACCTTAAAGGTTCATGTAGTAGATAATACACTTCACACCATAGAATACATTCTCTGCACACTTGAGGACAATTTGATTATGGATCAAAATAGAATGAAGCAATAAGCTAACCAACATCACTTAGAGTGTTCTTTTCTAGAACGGTATGAGGTGTTTCTTCACATTCAACCCTATAAATAAACCCCCGTCAAAAATAAAATCCATCATAAGTTAACACCAAATTTCTATGGGCCTTATAAGATCACCCATCACATTGGACACGATGCCTCTTCTATCCCACCTAAAGATTCATCCAATCTTTCATGTGTCATGTCTAAAGAAGGTAATGTGATCGACTTGTAGGGTACAAAATAACTTGCTAATGTAAATGTGGATGAAACTGCACAAATAAGATCTAGCTAGCAAAAGACATACGCAGTTTGCAAAAAAATGAGAAAAAACAGAAATGAGAGAGAAATAATGGAAGAATTCTATTAACAGTATTCCACAATTAAAGAGTGAATAATTTACAATAGATATAGGTTACATGAGTAACTAATGCTCCATAGTAGTGATCTAGAGAGATCTAGACACTCACTGACAGACATTGCAGTGAACTGCCACCTAGTCCTAGTTAACTGATCCATGCAATCATCAATTAACTGAGTCACAACTTCCACTAGTATAACTAAGTGTAATTAAGTGTAATTGAATTTAAACTGAAGAGGAACATCCTATTTTGGAGGGGAATATTCTCATCTAAGGAGGAGTTCTCAACATTGGATTGTAAAACTTAGGAAAATAATTATAGGTGAGTGTGTAATATCTCTAACACCCCCCCGAACACTACTAGGGTGTACATGATGGATGGGTCCCGACAACCAAGGCCATGTTAGGTACCCATTGTACAATGCATATAAGAATGAGACACTGAAAAAAAAATTGAGGAAAAAGAGAAACCTCATGGGAACCCCCCCCCGCCTCAAATTAAAATGCATAAAAAAATAAATGAGAAGGAACAAAAAGTAGTTGCTAAGCAACCTCGCCCTTCACTCCAAGAAGACCTCACAACTATGCAAGTTTGTGATTGTTGAATATTTCGTTGAATATGTAGATGTCTGTACAGATCTGATGAAGTAGATGCACCATTGATATTTCCACACATATCCACTTTCTCTTCTTGTAATGAAGAAGATCCAAATAAAGTTTGGATGAAATTTTGAAAACCGTGCGGCTGTTTCAGGAAAAAAAACACTGAAATTTTGTTGATCTTAAAATGATCATAACTTCAATTCCCTAACTCTGTTTCAGACGCTTTTTTTTTTTAAAACTTGGATTATTTTCTGAGAGGAATTCAAATATCCAATTTGTTTCTGCAAATTGTGCTCAGAAAATATAATAATTGAATCTGATGTGCGCAACTCCCATTTTTGTATCCCGAGAGGCATGCATGGTGCATGCAAAAGTGTCTGCATGTGACTCCTGAGATGCATGCATGATATATTCCACATGAAATTCATAAAACAAATATGAAATGGAGTAGACATCATCTGCAATTAATGGAACACAAATTTGTGCATATACTTGTGTAGAAGACTCTTCAAAATAAGAGGCTTCATCTTCTGATGGATTCTTTTCTGGCTCTATCTATTCAACCTCTTGCATGAAATATTCACAATATTCGTTATTCCCGAATAGAACCTCCAATCTGGTCCATAGTTCATTTGGAGTTGAGTCTCGTGATTCATCATATACTTGGTTGAGAATTTCAGGAGAAATAGACAATAAGATACATCCTATGGCCATATCTTGTCTATTGAAAAAGTTGTTTTTCCCATCGGCGGAATCAAGATCTACTTCCATTTCCACAGTTATTTGGTACAAGCCTCTACATTTGAGTTGAAGAATAATTTTTGAGTTTCACTCCAAATAGTTACGAGGCATGAGAAGTATTGTCGATGAATAATCCATCTTTTCCGCATTCATCTATATTAATACCTGCAAAAAGAGTATGGTGTGTCTTTGTCCTAGTAATCTGTCGGCTCTGATACCATGTAAATGTGGATGAACTTGCACAGATAATATCTAGCTAGCAAAAATACATACACAGTTTGTAGAGAAATGAAAAAAGTGAGAAACAAGAGAGAAAGAATGGAAGAATTCTATTAATTGTATTCCACACTGGAAGAGTGAATAATTTACAATAGATATAGGTTACATGAGTAACTAATGTGCCATAGTAGTGATCTAGATATATCTAGACACTCACTGATAGACATTGGAGTGAGCTGCCACCTAGTCCTAGTTAACGGATCCATGCAATCATTAGTTAACCGAGTCATGACTTCCACTAGTCTAACTAAGTGTAACTGAGTGTAACTGACTGTAAACTTAAGAGGAACATCCTATTTTGGAGTGGAATATTCTCTAGAAATAATATTCTCATCTAAGGAAGAGTTCTCAACATTGGATTGTAAAACTTAGGAAAATAATTATAGGTGAGTGAGTAATATCTCCAACAGCTAGAAGTTGATGAAGAAGAGTTCATTTGAATCCAACCCAAAGTAGTATTGGCCAC
>SNQJ01S0163710.1:0-14046 GCA_010110895.2 Picea sitchensis | reverse complement strand
CTACTACTGTTCAGAGAGTTTGTAAATAAGTGGATATGTGGAGAATCCTTACTATACCAACAGAATCATACAATAAACATATATGAATGGACGATTACAATAAGTAAACAATACTTGCAATTCTAACTCATCAATGCAAAGACAGGATGACAGCTATCAGGCATTAGACAAACGTGAATAACATGAATATAACATTCAAGTACAAGTACATACTAGATAAGAAGATAGGAATCTGAACAAGTAATGGCAAAAGAATCTTGTATTAATATGAAAATGAAAAGATTGAGTCTCCAAAATCGAGCCCTCCTGTTCTCTCTTAAATCTATAGCTTTATAGCTTTACATTACATTTCTCAAATCCTAAAACTATGGATCTGATATTCTAAAAACAGAAAATCAACTATATTTACAAAAAACAAGGAGGAGATCCTCAATAAAAGGTCAGTCAATATTTGATGATCTTTTAAGAATAGTAAAGTGCTGATGAAGTGTAATCTAGCCTCCCAAGGCTGTTGATTTAACCCTCCAAGAATGAAATTCGAGTTTGCTGAAGTGTGCAAACAACCCTGATTTTCTGCCATTGAAAAAGGCACCAAAACTGATTGAAACCCTTATTCTTTCCCTTATCTATCAAAAATAACCATTTGATCTGACCTGATAATTCATCCACCATCCATTTGAAAAGGCTTCAAACCATTCGGACTCAAAAATTTCTGATCTGGGCAAAAATTCGCTCATTCTGGCAGTTACAGGCTTTCGGTGGTTAACTGTGTTAAAATTTGAGCTCTTTAACCACCGAAAGCTCTGCTTTTGGTGGTTAATGAGCGCTTTTCAGGCTCGCCTAAACCACCGAAAGACAGAGTTTTTCAAAACTTCAAAAATACAAAATTTCGATTACCTCTTTGATTTGCTGCCGGTTCAGGGCGCTTTTGGTGATGTTTCTTTCAGGTAAAGTGCCAACAACTTCAATTTCCTATGTAGACAGTTCTGTTTCCTGTAGAATCCATTTGAAATTCTCACAGTCAAAATGTTTGTGACTGGATGCATTCATACCCCTGCTTAAATCAACTTGTGAAATTTTGTTGTATTGACCAAAAATGAATTTGTAGCAGCCTATCTAGAGATCTCCCAATCATTAGTTCCAAGGCATTCCTTCATGAGAAACAAGCATCTTGCATGATGTTCCATTTTCGAACTTTCTTCGGATTACTAGTTCAGTCCCTCCAAAGCCAAGTTCAATATTGGCATTGAGATTTTCTTCTGTAGGCACTATTTGCATCCCACTTTCCTCTACGTAACTGCTGCTATAGTCATAAAAGTCATCTAGATCGCTATCTTCTTCTTCATCACCATCTCCATAGTGTGATTTGCAGTGGTTTTTAGAAATCATATGCTTCCTAACAATTTCTAGACTTAGAAATGGTTTTCGTTTCTCATTGCAATACAAACACATGAAATCGTTGGTCACCTTGAGGCCAAGGTAGCTTAGTAATCCACGGGGATATTTCAAATATTCGACATCAGAAATAAAAGTCCATGCATCTTGTGTATATGCTCTACACAACTCTCAATGGTCCCATCTGGCCTGAAATCATGATGTAGGCGCGATGTCTCACAACACTCCACACCCGCTCTCGGGATCGTTCAATCAACTTCATATTCGCGAGCCGAAGCGGCTCATTCGATTCCCTTCTAGAATCTCAGTTGAAAACCCGATCCACAGGTTCTTCTCTTTTCTCACGATCTTCTGCACTCGACCGCTGCCTCTTCCTCAACAAGGAAACATGTAATTTTGGGTTTTGGGGTTTCCTGATCCCCAATGTCAAGAGTTCTCTTTCCTCTTGAATCCCCGATCTTTGATGCGCTCCTTTTTTAGGCCTTAGCCCCTCCTGGCTATGCCCTGGTCCATGTGACCTCCTTTCATAAGACCGCAACCTTATCCTTCTTTTGGGGTTTTGGGATTCAAAATCCCGATGTGCTCCAACTTCCGTTAGCCCTCCGGACTAAACCTTTGGTCCACATGACCTCCCCTTATATGACCGCAGTCATACCTCCTATCGGGGCTCCTCCTATCGGGGTTTCAGGATTTTCAATGTCGAAATACATATGTCCTCAGGATTCGCGATCCCTCGAATCCCGATTTCCCGCTATGCTGACAGCTAGCCCACAATGGCACTTCCCTCCTTCTCCGATATGCTGACAGCTGGCCCCACGATGGAACGTTCCTCCTTGTCGGGGTTTCAGACTTCGCGATTCCGAAGTGCAAGGACTTTGTGTCCACGGGATTCCTGATATCCCGATCCCCGATATGACGACTTCCTGTCGGGACTTTCCCTGATGGCGCTCGATCACTGCCCTGCGTCCCAAGAATGGATGGTCCAGATCGCCTTTCGCGTTTTTGAGACTTCTGATGTCCCAACTCTTTCGACCTCGAGAACTATGATTTCCCGAGTGTCTATATCCCGATGTCTAGTGCCCGGATCTCTGAAATGGATGATCGCGTGACACACGTCCTCTCTCAGACGGACAACCCAGATTCGTGTCGGGGTTTTCAGGGTGGACTTACCCGATCTCCTGTCCACGGGAATGTCGATATTTTGATTCCCGATGCCTCGATATCCCGATATGTGTCGGGACTTTCCTCGGGACTTTTCTCCTCCTGTTCACGAGATTAACTCCCTTGCAACTCTCTATAGATCCGACGGCTGTCGTGCCTCTGGATCAAGATCCAACGGTCCAGATCTGTTCCTTCTTGTGCGCTCCTCCGGCTGCTCCCTGGACGCAAAAACCAACGGTCCAGATCTATTCCCCAGCCGATCTGACGGCTGTTGTTGCTCCCTCTTGAGCTTGCACTCCTTCTTCCCAGATTTGGAAGAATTTCAATATTCCAGAGGCTTCAACCTTGGCCTTCCTTCTCCTCTGTGAACTCCTCACTCTTGGAGCTTCATCGCGTGTATAAAAACGCTGATCCTCCTGAGATTTTACTCCTTTCGAATCCTTGAAGGATTCTTTGACTTTTGCGCCTTTGCAGGGTCTTCACACACCCAAAGTGCTATCTCTCCTGGGCTCCTCAAACACTCAGAGCCCTAAGGGATTTTATCCTTCTTCCTTCCCCCACAGATGGAGAATATTTGGATGCCCTTTTGGCTATCCTTCTGCTCAAGCAACCTATTGCTGAGTCTGCAGGGTGTTCAACAACCCTGTGAAGATCCCTCAGTGGATTCTTCCTCTAAATTCTAGAACTCAAAGAGTTCTCTTCTCTTCTCTGTGCCTGTCTGCACACCTACTCAATGCCCACCTAGCAGAGTATCTTCTCTCACAGAACGTTCAACAGTTCTGTCTGCTCCTGTGCACCTATGCACCTGCTCAATTCCCACTTGGGAGAGCTCTCAGAATCCTCAATGATTCTGGTCCTTTCTAAACTCACAGCAGAGTCCTTCCTTCGTGCACTCCTTGCACCTGCTCAATGCCCACCTGGCAGAGTTCTCAGAATCCTCAGTGATTCTGATTCTTCCTTAAGAACTCACAGGAGAGTTCTTCTCAATGCACCGTTGTACATATGCTCAATGCCCACTTGGCAGAGCTCTCACAGAACTCCTCAGAGCTTCTGTCTACAACTTTGTTCTTCCCTCACAGCCTTGCCTCCAAGGTATTCAACAACCTTGAGGTCTTCTCCTGAGTTGTTGATTCCAGCTTCTGTGCCCACTTGGCACGTCTCTGTCTGACTCCGCAGAGTTCAGAAATGCATCCTCCGTGCACGACTATCAGAACCTGCAGCGTTCTGTCACACCCTCCTGGTGTGAAACCTCAAAGACCTCTCAAGCCTGAAATCAAACCAACTCCTGCAAATGCATAAACAAACATACATTCACAGCATAAAAGAACACTCATAGACATTCATTCAACACAGAATACATGCAGGAAAAACTGCTTCTGTTTATATTAAATGGAAAATGCCTGTTTTTACAAGGTGTTCCTGAGCACGGCCTCTAACAAGGTCTCGGCTCCTTCTCTTCTCTCTCTCTACAACCACTACTACTTACTCAAAATGAGATACAAAATCTCTTTTACCTGAGGGGGATCTTCGAGCTCTTCCCTCCAATCTACCTACCATATTCAATTACATTGAATGGGTTGTCTAGTCCAACATCTGGATCTAGATCTCAGCCTTACAAAACATTAAAGGCCTATCTACCTAATGCCTGCATAAAAGCACGGCTCTATGGATCAACAGCCTAAACATTCAATTTACATTCAATTCAAATTTTAAATGAGGTTGCGCCTCTCTTCAACGTGCGATTTGAATTTGCTGATGTGGCTGGATGGCTGGCTGGCTGATGTGGAGAGATGCTCCTGCATCATACTCCTCAGCTGCAAAATTCAAGAGCTCCTGCTCATGAGCTTCCCCTCTTAACTATGGAAATCCCCCTGGATCCCAAATCATCCTCTGGAGCTGTTCATCCGCTCCATATTCCTGCTGCTGCTTCCGCGTTGCTGTTGCTTCCTTCCTACTGCTCAACCTCTCCTTGCTGATAGTTTATGCTGACCGGATCATCAACTCTCTGATCATGTCGATCACTTCGTCCAGCTGCTCCAATGGTTGGCCCTGTCCATGCAGTATCCTCGGCTGCAAAAATTTTCGGCACATGGGCAGATCACTGTGATCTCCCATGCTTTCTTCATCAGCTTCCAACTTCACCTGTTGGATGTGCACGCCCTACACTTTCACCCTTCTCTCCAGGGCTTCTACCTGTTCCCACAGATCAGTAAAACAAATGTTGTCTACCCCTTCTTCTTCTTCTACTGCAAACTCCCATGTTGCAGTCTTTTCAGTCTCCTGGCTGAAAATATTGAGACATTCCTCAAAATGCTCATCATCCTCTTCGTCTGCTTGGGCAGCTTCCAAAGTCTGCTCCAATTTCTTTGCGACAATTTCAGCTAGCTGTCCTTCCGTTGTTGCTGCATCTGCAACACATATTTCTGCCTCCTCTTGGGCAAGTGGCATGAATACTTTGATTCCCCCAATCATAAGAAGATTTCTCATATCTTCCTCTTCTATCAGCTGCACCTGCTGATCTAAATCCATTTATGAGCTCACCTGCTCTGTCAACTCCTCTGGCTGATTCCAACTCATCTGCTCATCCCTGCCCACCTGGCAATATGAGACGCTTCCGCTGCCTCCCTGGCATACTACGAGATCAACCGATCCCACCTTCATTAGCACTCCTTCCTGAATTGAACTCACCTCCGAGTCCATGAGACTTTCAGACAGTCTTGAATGCTCATCTCTGCCCACCTGGCAGTCCAAGATGCTTCCACTGCCCTCCTAGCAGTCTTCAAGATCCCACAGCGACCTCATATCATTGCCCAGCTGGCAATGTGAAATTCCCTGGATGTCCTCATGACAGTCTCTGAGATCCCGCAACGATCTCAGCTTGTTGCCCACCTGGCAAACTGGAATTTCTTTCCTGCCCTCCTGGCAGTGCTTGAGATCTTCAACTGATCCCATTTCATCTTCACAATCATTGAGACCTTCCCCAGTCTCTGGTTCACATATCTGAACCATTTCTTCAAGTCCATTGAGGTTTTCAGCATACCTCAACCATCCTCTCAACAACCTACGCTGTCTTATGACCATAAGCTACTTGACTAGCCATTTCATCTTCAGCTTCTTCATGGGCCATTCATATACCCATCTCGGATTCTTATCCTGCCGCATCTTCAACTCGAGCTTTTCTATGTCTGCCCTTATTTCAGCGAGCTCTTTATCCATTTCTGCAATCTTTTCTGCTTTGCTCTTCCTCCCAGCATGCCTATGGCCTTCAGTAACCATGGTGTTGTCTCTGTCTTCTTTCCTAGCAAACCCGTTCCTGTCACTCCACACTAAGAGTGTTTCCAGCCTCATTCTATAGTCCCTCCTGACTGTCTACTTGATTGTTGCCCACCTGCAAACAACCATTACAGAGTTTCCAGCACTCTGTCTTCCTTAGCCTTCTCGCTTCACCTGCAATATACAGATGAAATCTGAGCTCTGATACCACTTGATGCAGGCGTGATGTCTCACAACACTCCACACCCACTCTCAGGATCATTCAATCAGCTTCATATTCGCGAGCCAAAGCGGCTCATTCGATTCCCTTCTGGAATCTTAGTTGAAAACCCAATCCACAGGTCCTTCTCTTTTCTCACGGTCTTCTGCACTCGACCGCTGCCTTTTCCTCAACAAGGAAACATGTACTTTCGAGTTTCGGGGTTTCCTGATCCCTGATGTCAAGAGTTATTTTTCCTCTTGAATCCCCGATCTCCGATGCACTCCTTTTTTAGGCCTTAGCCCCTCCTGGCTATGCCCTGGTCCATGTGACTACCTTTCATAAGACCGCAGCCTTATCCTTCTTTCGGGGTTTTGGGCTTCAAAATCCCGATGTGCTCCAACTTTCGTTAGCCCTCCGGACTAGACCTTTGGTCCACATGACCTCCCCTTATATGACCGCAGTCATACCTCCTATAGGGGCTCCTCCTATCGGGGTTTTGGGCTTTTCAATGTCGAAATACATATGTCCTCAGGATTCGCGATCCCTCGAATCCCGATTTCCCGCTATGCTGACAGCTGGCCCACAATGGCACTTCCCTCCTTCTCCGATATGCTGACAGCTGGCCCCACGATGGAGCGTTCCTCCTTGTCGGGGTTTCGGACTTCGCGATTCTAAAGTGCAAGGACTTCGTGTCCATGAGATTCCCGATATCCCGATCCCTGATATGACGACTTCCTGTAGTGACTTTCCCCGATGGTGCTCGATCGCTGCCACGTGTCCCAAGAATGGATGGTCCATATCACCTTTCGTGTTTTTGAGACTTCTGATGTCCCGACTCTTTTGACCTCGAGAACTCTGATTTCCCGAGTGTCGATATCCCAATGTCTAGTGCCCGGATCTCTGAAATGGATGATCGCGTGACACGCGTCCTCTCTCAGACGGACGACCCAGATTCGTGTCGGGGTTTTCAGGGTGGACTTACTCGATCTCCTATCCACGGGAATGCCGATATTCCGATTCCCAACGCCTCGATATCCCGATATGTGTCGGGACTTTCCTCGGGAATTTTCTCCTCCTGTTCACGAGATTAACTCCCTCGCAACTCTCTACAGATCCGACGACTGTCGGGCCTCTGGATCAAGATCCAATGGTCCAGATCCGTTCCTTCTTGTGCGCTCCTCCGGCTGCTCCCTGGACACGAAAACCAACGGTCTAGATCTATTCCCTAGACGATCTGACGGCTGCTGTTGCTCCCTCCTAAGCTTGCACTCCTTCTTCCCAGACTTGGAAGAATTTCAATCTTCTAGAGGCTTCAACCTTGGCCTTCCTTCTCCTCTGCGAACTCCTCACTCTTGGAGCTTCGCCACGCGTATAAAAATGCTGATCCTCCTGAGATTTTACTCCTTTCGAATCCTTGAAGGATTCTTTGACTTCTGCGCCTCTACAGGGTCTTCACACACCCAAAGTACTATCTCTCTTGAGCTCCTCAAACACTCAGACCCCTAAGGGATTTTATCCTTCTTACTTCCCCCACAGATGGAGAATATTTGGATGCCCTTCTGGCTATCCTTCTGCTCAAGCAACCTCTTGCTGAGTCTGCAGGGTGTTCAACAACCCTGTGAAGATCCCTCAGTGGATTCTTCCTCTAAATTCCATAACTCAAAGAGTTCTCTTCTCTTCTTTGTGCCTGTCTGCACACCTACTCAATGCCCACCTGGCAGAGTATCTTCTCTCACAGAATGTTCAACAGTTCTGTCTGCTCCTATGCACCTATGCACCTGCTCAATGCCCACTTGGCAGAGCTCTCAGAATCCTCAGTGATTATGGTCCTTTCTGAACTCACAGCAGAGTCCTTCCTTCGTGCACTCCTTGCACCTGCTCAATGCCCACCTGGCAGAGTTCTCAGAATCCTCAGTGATTCTGATTCTTCCTTAAGAACTCACAATAGAGTTCTTCTCAATGCACCGCTGTACATATGCTCAATACCCACTTGGCAGAGCTTTCACAGAACTCCTCAGAGCTTCTGTTTGCAACTATGCTCTTCCCTCACAGCCTTGCCTCCAAGGTATTCAACAACCTTGAGGTCTTCTCCTGAGTTGTTGATTCCATCTCCTCTGCCCACCTGGCACGTCTCTGTCTGACTCCGCAGAGTTCAGAAATGCATCCTCCGTGCACGGCTATCAGAACCCGCAGCGTTCTGTCACACCCTCCTGGTCTGAAACCTCAAAGACCTCTCAATCTTGAAATCAAACCAACTCCTGCAAATGCATAAACAAACATACATTCACAGCATAAAAGAACACTCATAGACATTCATTCAACACAGAATACATGCAGGTAAAACTGCTTCTGTTTATATTAAATGGAAAATGCCTATTTTTACAAGGTGTTCCTGAGCACGGCCTGTAACAAGTTCTCAGCTCCTTCTCTTCTCTCTCTCTACAACCACTACTACTTACTCAAAATGAGATACAAAATCTCTTTTACCTGAGGGGGCTTTTCGAGCTCTTCCCTCCAATCTACCTACCCTATTCAATTACATTGAATGAGCTGTCTAGTCCAGCATCTGGATCTAGATCTCAGACTTACAAAACATTAAAGGCCTATCTACCTAATGCCTGCATAAAAGCACGGCTCTACGGCTCAACAGCCTAAACATTCAATTTACATTCAATTCAAATTTTAAATGAGGTTGCGCCTCTCTTCAACGTGCGATTTGAATTCGCTGACGTGGCTGGCTGGATGATGTGGAGAGATTCTCCTGCATCAAATCACATATGAAGCAACAACTGTCATCCCACTCTAACTTCTCTGCTATGGACTCAAAATTTCCTCCAGCATTTCCTAAACTTGATTAGAAGATCATCAAGCAAAATCGCTCCTCTTAATCCACCATATATATATATATATATATATATATATATATATATATTTGATTACCAACAGAAGTTGCTGCATGCCCACAACGCTTTAGAAGATCTAAAGATGAATCAAATTTTGTGTGAGATTTATTTGTTCGAGGAGACGAAACAACTCCGTTTTGATCAACCCAAAATTTGGTAGCAGTATCAAATACTGAAATTGCAGGAAACCCTTCTACTATTCTTCCTCCCTAAGAGCACCTCCTGAAACATGCAACCTTTCATCTACAAAGACCGTTGTGTGTTGATACCGAGGTGATGGAGACACTCCAGGAGTAAGAGTCCATTCCCAACGTCAGCTTAGCTCAAATCCACCTGTTCATGGCTCTTGCTCGTGGCCATATGCTTTCAAYCTGTCAAACATTTAGACCACCAKGCTATATTCACCATTAGACAGYTGCGCATGCATTCATCTACTTGGAAAATGGACATTTGGCAGTTGGTTGTTTCATTTATTTATTTTTATTTCCTCAGGGACTAAATCCCACATATATCGGATGTTTATAAACGTCAATACTCTCATAGTCTATCGATGAGTTGTACTGTGTATGGTAGATTTGGCATTTGCGTTGGGCTTTGTGTGTCGACTTGTGATATGACCTATGTGTTGGTTGCCAAGACTTGGCATGTGGATTAACTCATTGCTTTGAAATCTGTAGGCCACCAAATTTTGGTAAAGGCCATATAACTTGATAGGCATATGAATGTATAACTCAGGTCTAGTCGTAGGCGTTAGGTCACTTGTGTACACAACACTTTGTTTTGGTAATATTTACAAATAAAAACATAATTTTTATTTGAAAACATAAAACTAGGGTTTTTTTAGGCAAGAGTAGTAGTTTATTTTTTTAACTTTTGGAATGCAAGTCATGGACAAAGTCACAAGAGTATGGAGTAATCATAATCGATCGGGAGCTTGATGGAAAAGATGGAGGTCAAGACACTAGAAATAAACTAAGGAAAACGATAAATCATTTGAAGAGTGATGGAAAAACTGATAAAAATACTAGTGCGTTTTTTATCACTAACATCTGGCTCCAGTTGGGATGGAGACCTCCATGCGAGGTTTCCAAGAACCTAGTAGTTCCAATAGCCTTTAGCATTGGGCATGGAGTCATCTGGCCTATGCAACTGATCTCTGAAAACCCTCAAGACCTGTGCAACTGATCTCTGTACACCTGTAGGCTGCTCTTCTTTTTCAACAAACCAATAACTGAAAGAAAATACTTGCTCATAAAACGAGCTTATTCTCCTACTCCTACTCTAACCGGATCTGCAATTGGGTTAGGTAAAGGATGATTTCCATAACAGCCATCCAAGCAACTTTAAAACTGAAATAATCTTGTCTTTGTCACTGATCAACAAATGATGTTTGTCATGCAACAATAGTGATAAGAACTCATTCATGAAACCATACTTACCCATAAACAATGGCAAGCTAAGGAAATCTGAAATCTTCAGGTTCTCTGAAAAGTATAAGTCCATGAAGGCTGCCATTGGATCCTTGAAAAGAAGATAAGAAACATGTTGCTCCTCGGGAAATAGCTGCACATCTATGGCAACCTTTTGCTCAGCCATGACTGTTCCTCTGCAAGAAGACTGATCATCTTCTTGTCCTCTTGAGATCAACTCGTGATCATCAAAAACTACAATTTCCTTATCAGAATAATGCTCACAAGAGGATAACAAAACAAGATTTCCATCACATGGATTAGGATCAGCTAAGAACATATAATTTCTTATGCAATCATCAGTCATCATAGGCTCTTCTTGATTTACAAATTGATCATAAACTTCACAAGCATACCTATCTCTGGAAAACTCTGCACATACTAAAGAATCTAATTCTGAATCTGAAATGTACTCACCTTTAGGCTTCTGTTCCTTATCTGCTTCATACTCACTTCTTTCTTGCTCTGAATCTAAAATGTATTGACAGTTTACTTGCTTATATGCTTGTAGATTTTCAAAGAAATCTTGACCTCGTATCCTTTTGGAAACATGAATGTTCTCCTCTACCTCTTGAGCATCTTCAAACATCTGGATTAAGGATGGAGACTTCCATTCTAACAGAAGAAGGGCAAGTTCTGAATGGAGACTCATAATATAATATATCATGGAAAATGTCTCTGTAGGCCGGACCTCCAAAGGCTTGTCATGATTAACACGGTAAAACCTTCTATTGAAAACAGGCAAGGCTTCATCCTGCTCTCGTTTCAAAGCATAGAAATCAGCGAGGTAAGAATCTAAAGATTTGTATTCGCCCCAATACTTCAGGAAAGCATTAGAGAACTCAATCCAAGAGCCAATTGAATCATCTCTCAGACCCTTAAACCATGCAGCAACATCTTTGATCAAAGATTTCAAAAACATTCTCATGATCACATCTTCATGCGCAATTGAAAAATGATCAACAAAATCCAAAAAGGATTCCACGTGTCTCTTAGCTGAAGCTTGATTCTCTCCGGAAAACAAAGGGAGATATTCATAACAGTCATCAGGATAAGGATGAAGAAGATGGGGTAGTTGTAAAGGTTTGAAAATCTTCATCCGGATCTTAACTTGAAAAGCTGTGGGATGATCATGAGAGATGGTAAGTTGTTGATCAGGTTCAGAAATTATGGACAGAGGGGCTGAGATTTGGACAGGCTTTAAAACAATTTCGATCTTTTCATGGTCACATGGCTGATCAGATTCTAAAGGAAAAGAAATACGATGGTCATCTTTATGAATGGGTTGAGGTAAGACTACCGAATCTACATCTATAATGCAGGGCTGCAGGATTTCTTCTTCTAAAGACGGATATATACAAGAAGGATGATGATTTTCTGAATATACAAAGCAGAAAATAATTCTCTTTACACGCGAAGGGAAAAACACGAAAGAGCTGATAAAGAAATCGTAGGTGTCAATTCTCTTTACATCACGGAAGGAAAAACACGAAGAGCCGATAAGAAATACAACGCTCATGAAGTGCATTTTCACGAACTGGTACCTGATTTGAAATTCAACCTTCATCTTCTGGGTCAACCGGATCCTCCTGAGTCTTTAATCATGGAGTCACGATAGAAGATTACAACTATGAATGTCCAAATTTTGTCTATCATCAAAGCCGGATCTATGTCATTATCCCAAGGAAGCTTGCTTCAATCTCCTCTCCTCCGGCAATGACGCCAATTTGTTATCACTCCAGAAACTCTCCTTAGGTTGTATCTCAGAGATGCCTGGTAACTTTAACTAATATCTCAATGATTCACTACCTTAAATGGATCAAGTCAGATGACTAAATCAAACCTCACTCACTCAAGACATGCATAAACACACTTAGATTGACAAGGCTTTCAACTACTACTGTTCAGAGAGTTTGTAAATAAGTGGATATGTGGAGAATCCTTACTATACCAGCATAATCATACAATAAACATATATGAATGGCCGATTACAATAAGTAAACAATACTTGCAATTCTAACTCATCAATGCAAAGATAGGATGACAGCTATCAGGCATTAGACAAACGTGAATAACATGAATATAACATTCAAGTACAAGTACATACTAGATAAGAAGATAGGAATCTGAACAAGTAATGGCAAAAGAAGCTTGTATTACTTAATATGAAAATGAAAAGATTGAGTACAAAGTCTAAAAAGAGTCTCCAAAATCGAGCCCTCCTGTTCTCTCTTAAATCTATAGCTTTATAGCTTTACATTACATTTCTCAAATCCTAAAACTATGGATCAGATATTCTAAAAACAGAAAATCAACTATATTTACAAAAAACAAGGAGGAGATCCTCAATAAAAGGTAATCTAGTAAAGTGTTGATGAAGTGTAATCTAGCCTCCCAAGGCTATTGATTTAACCCTCCAAGAATGAAATTCGAGTTTGCTGAAGTGTGCAAACAACCCTGATTTTCTGCCATTGAAAAAGGCACCAAAACTGATTGAAACCCTTATTCTTTCCCTTATCTATCAAAAATAACCATTTGATATGACCTGATAATTCATCCACCATCCATTTGAAAAGGATTCAAACCATTTGGACTCAAAAATTTCTGATCTGGGCAAAAATTCGCTCATTCTGGCAGTTACAGGCTTTCGGTGGTTAACTGTGTTAAAATTTGATCTCTTTAACTACCGAAAGCTATGCTTTTGGTGGTTAATGAGCGCTTTTCAGGCTTGCCTAAACCACCGAAAGACAGAGTTTTTCAAAACTTCAAAAATACAAAATTTCGATTACCTCTTTGATTTGCTGCTGGTTCAGGGCGCTTTTGGTGATGTTTCTTTCAGGTAAAGTGCCAACAACTTCAATTTCCTGTGTAGACAGTTCTGTTTCCTATAGAATCAATTTGAAATTCTCACAGTCAAAATGTTTGTGACTGGATGCATTCATACCCCTGCTTAAATCAACTTGTGAAATTTTGTTGTATTGACCAAAAATGAATTTGTAGCAGCCTATCTAGAGATCTCCCAATCATTAGTTCCAAGGCATTCCTTCACGAGAAACAAGCATCTTTCATGATGTTCCATTTTCGGACTTTCTTCGGATTACTAGTTCAGTCCCTCCAAAGCCAAGTTCAATATTGGCATTAAGATTTTCTTCTGTAGGCACTATTTGCATCCCACTTTCCTCCACGTAACTGCTGCTATAGTCATAAAAGTCATCTAGATCTCTATCTTCTTCTTCATCACCATCTCCATAGTGTGATTTGCATTGGTTTTTAGAAATCATATGCTTCCTAACAATTTCTAGACTTAGAAATGGTTTTCGTTTCTCATTACAATACAAACACATGAAATCGTTGGTCACCTTGAGGCCAAGGTAGCTTAGTAATCCACGGGGATATTTCAAATATTCGACATCAGAAACAAAAATCCATGCATCTTGTGTATATGCTCTACACAACTCTCAATGGTCCCATCTGGCCTGAAATCACATATGAAGCAGCAGCTGTCATCCCACTCTAACTTCTCTGCTATGGACTCAAAATTTCCTCCAGCATTTCCTAAACTTGATTAGAAGATCATCAAGCAAAATCGCTCCTCTTAATCCACCATATATATATATATATATATATATATATATATATATAT
>SNQJ01S0163709.1:0-21298 GCA_010110895.2 Picea sitchensis | reverse complement strand
GGTTCCTTACATTTCTGACAACTGCTTGGATCTTACACTAACCCACTTGACCATTGTTTGGGGGATTAACGGGGTGATCTAGCAAGCTTGTATCCATGGGTTTTGGTTAGCCACCAGGGGGGATTTGAAGAGAGATCATCTGCTCCCGCCATACTATCACTTTACATCTTCTCTCCCATACATCCATCCCAATCCCCTAGTCCGGGCATTAGGATGACCTACTTGAGGGGTTACACATCATCCTGCGGGAAGAAGGGGCTAAAGGCCCAGGGGGTAAAAGAAGCTAGTAAAAGATAAAATCAATAAGAAATAAACCTAGAGATGCTTCTCCTAGGGATCCCCGAGAAGGCAATAAAGGGCCTCTAAATAAGAAACAAAAGGGACCCGAAGAAAAATAACAAAACAAGACCTAACCAAGAGGATGGCAGGTCTCATCACGAGTTGGCCCATTACGTTCATAGGTATCTAGCAGTATGACATTGCCATTATCTGGTCACCACGCCAGGGCAATGACCTTTGGTTGCATGGCCAAGGGACAGGGGGTCTCATCACGAGCCAGCCTTATCATTTCTGCAAAAATACCAAGTGGGTAACACTGTCAGCTTTGGTCACCACGCCAAGGCAGTGTCCTCTGGTTAGAATTTGAAGCAATAAATAAAGAATAAAGGAAATAAAGGGGCTTGGAAAAAGGTACATCCATGACGGGTACATCTCACCTCCTACAAAGGCACCCACAGACAATACCTACCCCTGGTCTTCACTATCACTCGACATCCTTAGACCATATCACTTCATGAACATGGCTTGAATNGCCCAATAGGTTGTTTTGTCTATCTCTTCAACTTTGTATAGTAGATCAGTGTAATGTCTTTGAGCTATTAGAGGATATGCTAGGGGTTTTATGCATGTATTTGATAAATTTAATGATGAAATATGATTGACATTGCTATGATCCAGAGGACTGATGAGCCCATGGAGGGCGAAGTTTTTGATGTGCAGGACCATACCCGACGGACAGGTTCCAGTGGACCGGTACACATGGGGATATGATTAGCTCGGACCTCCATGGGGCTAAAGAGCCAATCAGATGGTTGTTGGGATGGCAGAGACAGGACAACGTTATGATGAGCCTTTGCACAAGAAGAAAGAAGGACGTTCCACCCAGGACACTTTGGCAGAGCTCGGCCTAGAGGGGATCACCCACTTCAAATGGAACGTTTTCCCCTTGATGGATAGGACATCACCCAGCAAAGCAAGACGTTATCCTGAGCGTGTGGCAGTGTGATGAGGTTATTTGGCACGTGTTGAAGCTTGGAGGTGCCCTAGAAGGGCCAACGTCTGGCTTCTAGATGTTGGATATGATAAAAAAGAGCCAACGTCCCCCTCAGAAGGGCTTGACGTCCCACTTTTTGCTCATATTATGTCATTTTTCTAGCAGCTAATGCAAAAACAGTGTAAATTTTGTAGTCAGCCTTGTCGGCTATTTTAATGACCTATTTTTTAATTTAAAGGTCATGGATTGATATATATTGAGGACGTTTTTCCTCATTTTGGATAGAACACAACTCACTCTCTTGTGAGAGACTATCTTTTAGCCTTTTTCTTGGTATTTTTGGTGTTGGAGGTGAGGCACAACTCTTATTGCAGGATTTCTCTTGGCATTTATGGTGTTTCTCTCATGGAAGGTTTACAACTAGGGTTTGATTATGCATTCTTCATGATATGTAAGTGAATTTTTCATGCAAAACTTCTTAAGTGAATGGTTGTAGGCTTAATTTCTTACATTTTCTATTATATTGCTGAATCTTGAAACCCTAAGTAGAAAGCACACTAGTAGGTCATTGCTATATGTCCCCATGCTTGAGAAATGATTTTGGCCATTGATAAAGGAAGATATAGCTTAGTTGTTGCTACACTTATCTCCGTTTTTCTGAGTTAGCATTAAAGTTAAAGGTTGAAGAGAGAAGACGTCCTAGGCCTAGTTAAATCTACACCTAGGCTTTGACCTTCTTGGGTTTGAAAAGCCTTGCTCCTGCAACACTTTTCTCCCTTAGATCTGTACATTGAAGCTAGCCATTTTGCCAAGTGTGTTTAGATAAAGAGGAAGGAGCATGAGACCTTGCTTAAGCAACACCGGAATGAGCCTCCTTCCCTTAGGATTTTGATTCTAGGGCCCTGCCATAGTAGCACCATAGAACCCTACCCTCCAGTCTTTAAATTTTAAATCCTCCTGATATCTTTTGCCCTTACTTTGACTCCATTTACCATAAGGCACTGATATTATTTCCAACGTTGAGCTTGTAGTGTGTAAAATCATCTTTCAAACTTTCAAATTCCGAAACCCTAACTAACCCTAATGCCACTAACTAGGGATGACGTCATACCTGACGCAGCAAGCCTTCTAACTCAGCAATTAATGATGACGTCAAGCATTTATTGAGCTATTGTTGATACGTCAGCCATTTATTGAGCTATTGTTGATAGAAAATACCGTTGGCTTGGTCATTATTGTAGACATTAATGAATTGGTGATCTTACATAGGATGTTTAACAAAAACATTGACCTCGAATGGTTATATCGCTATTAAATGAAATCAGATAGTCAAGAAGTACTAACCCTTTGAATTATAACCCCAAATATATATATATATATATATATATATATATATATATTGTAAGTCAATGAATTGTCTTGTTCCGTAGATGTTCTCAACTGTGGGAATTCACTTCTTTATCGGATGATTAGCCTGAATATTTGATACCTGTATGCACCGGCTGTGAGGGAAAACCTTATTTCTAACCTTATATTCTTTGCTCTTCAAAACCTCGTGTTATCAAATGCCTTGGGCTAACATCCCTAAATAGAAATAACCTCCCATCGAGGTGACATTGGTTGCGATAGGTTCTTGTTACGCAAGTTTTCCACTATCCCCTGTAGCCCTCACAGACCTAAAATACAAACCGCTACATAACATTTTGGTGTCGTTGTCGGGGAATCACTGATTCAATCTTCCTCAACGATAAAACTTTGGTAAGCCTTGCCTCAAAGACCTTTCTTACAAGATTACCTGGAACCCACTAGACCTTATTCCTCCTATTATTTGGTAGTTTCAAGAAACTATCTAGCGACTCCACTGATTTTAGGCACTACATTACTTTCTGTGATTTTTTCAAGTTATGGGATCATGGAACACTAGGAACAAATGCACACCAACTATTGATTTTATAATTTTTCAAGGATACCCAAATTAATTTGATACAAAATGGATAGACAACTCTCCAATGTTTTTTGGGCCTCCCAACTCTTTACATAGAAAATGTTTTGGAGCATTTGAGCGAGATAAAGTTGGGAGGAGGAGGATGCTCTTATAAAGTTGTTTGCTCACTCTGCCATCCTACTTACAAGATCCTTTTAAGAGTTGTTGCAAGGACAGGTATATATCCTTCACACCTCATCAAGAAGTTTATCGAATCTACTATGCCAGATTGCCAAATGTATGAAGATGTCCTTCTACAAAAACCTCATGATAACCTTACACCACAAAGGATTCACCACTAAGATTGTGTGTAAGATCTCGTGAGGGATTTCATTATCATGATCAATACCAATAACCTTTCCTCTGATATAAGAGACCAGGTTTATGAAGACCATTATCGCAACCCCTCAATAAGAACAAGATCTCTTCCATAATCCAATAAAATGCAACAAAGATATAACCAGAAAAGTGAATTATGATGATGAAGCACCAACAATCGCTCCTCAAATTGGACATGAAGCCTTAAGATCCCTGCCATTCCCAGACAAGATGAAGAGAATGAGGTGATTCATTTTGATTCCTTTGATGATACCTTGTTCTATGAATCGTAGAATGAAGAAGGAGTGGAACCCTCGGACAAGCTAGATCCCCTATGTATCAAGACTAAAGATGTGCATCTTCCACTGGGATGATGTGTTATCCAAATACTTGAAGCTCTGCACATGAAGGATTGCTGGTGGTGATCTCCCTTCCAATTTTTTAGTGGTTCTTTGCCTTATGACAGTGGAGAAGTATCGATGTTTTGACTTCCACAAGTTATGATACCGACACCGACATAGCTGATTTCGACGACTTCATACATGTTGGGAGACGTATGTGGGATGTGGTTGGTTATGACATAGATCCCATCTATGACATAAAAGGTCATCCCCAAGTGTTGCCTTCCTTCAGAATTGTCATCAAAGCAGTTTCTGTAGAACAGTTGGCAACAGGAAAATGAGATTTTACTAACCTCCACAAACACCCAAGGTTGACCAAGTACAACAATTCAATCGAGGATTTTTAGTCTTACCTTGAGGTCTTTGGCGCGAGTAATCGAAAGCACCCTAGGACTCTACCCTATGAAGGTGACTATCTACCGCCACTATGCTCAGATTTTGATAGAAGTAAAAACACGCCGCCTAAAGAAGGATTCTCGTGACTTTTCACTCCAACCACATGTCATTACTTTACCGTGCTTTCTTTTCACAGTTGTAGTTGGGAAGTACCTTTTATGTTGAGTTTCCTCCTAAACAAACCCTAGACTCCAAGGGCCTGCTGAGTAATCGCAAAGTTCCAACTTTTCCAACTTCTCTTCCCTTGATAGTTTTGTCACCATTTGTTAAATATTTGTCGATCCCTTCCTTAACTTTTAGAACGGGTGGGATGTCCTAGAAAATCCGCTTACGTGCCCTTTGAGTCAGTTTTTTGAACCTCATATTTTTCATGACCCTTTATTGAAGTGGATCGAGTACTTTTCTCAGAGATAGAACTTCTAAGGTGATTTCATCCCTCCCTTCCACCTCCATGAGTTAGATTCGACTTCTGATAGCATGGTATTCTAACTCCAAGGAAATTTTTGTGCTTTACTGTCATTGTTTTGGTTTTCTATGATGAAGCACAAAGGCAGTATCAGGGAACGCTGTCGGTTGGCTTCACTGTTGTTTGACTACACCCAACATGCAACCAACAAGTAAGGCTGTGTTTCACCTTCTATTTTACATTTATGATTACTTCATATCCATATGTCTATATTTAAGGGGAGTACCACCCCACCTTTGTTGCCGTGTATTTTTTTTATGTGAGCAGTGTCCAGGTTTATTCCGTGAGATGTTATTGAGGTTCTCATGTCCTCACGGTGAGCACATGTCCCCGAAGTGAGCTTATTGTTATCCCCGATCTCTAGGGATAACTAGGGAGATCACGTCTAGAGGCCTACGTGTCCTGTGTAGACATGGAGTGCCGAGAGCAGATCGATTCCTCGAGATGGCCCCGATCGCCCATCCTTCTTATTCTTCCCGATTTGTCCCATCGCTGAAGCAGCGAACATCTATCACCATCTACTTTGGACTTACATCAAAGCATCTTGCTCCATGAGGTAATTGGTCCGTGTATCATGGTATGTGTCATGTTTGATCATTATAACTTTCTTATATATGCATCAGTTCCTTACATTTCTGACAACAACTTCGATCTTACACTAACCCACTTGACCATTGTTTGGGGATTAACGAGGTGACCTAGCAAGCTTCTATTCATGGATTTTGGTTAGCTACCTGTGGGGATTTGAAGAGCCATCACCCACTCCCTCCATAATTATCACTTTACATCTTCTTCCCATACATCCATCCCATTCCCCTAGTCCCAGCATTAGGATGACCTATTTGAAGGATTTCATTACACTTTTGTCCCTGCTGGGAAGAAGGGGATAAAGGCCTGTGGGCAAAGCAACTGTAAAATGATAAAATCCATAAGAAATAAACCTAGAGATGCTTCTCAACAGATCCCCGAGAAAGCAATAAAGGGCCTCTAGATAAGAAACAAAAGGGACCCAAGAAAAATAACAAAACAAGACCTAACTAAGAGGATGGGAGGACTCATCACAAGTCAATCTATTATTTCTTCATAGGTATCTAAGAGTATGACATTTCCATTATCCGGTCACCACATCGGGAATGACCTTTGGTTGCATGGCCAAGGGAAAGGGGTCTCATCACTTGTTACCCCTTATCATTTCCTCTAAATACCAAGTGGGTAACATCACGCCTCCGGGTCACCACTCCAAGGCAAAGGTCCTCCGGTCGCCCTTTGAAGCAGTAAAATAAAGAATAAAGGTACAAGGGGCTTGGAAAAGGTGCATCCATGACGGGCAGCTGTGTCACCTCCTACAAAGGCACCCATGGATAATACTTGCCCTTGGTCTTCACTATGAATGGACATTCTTAGACCATATCACTTCATGAACATGGCTTGAATAATCTTATGTGGAAACTTTCCTCTTCTTATGGACATCCCTAGGTTGTTATGTCTATCTCTTCAACTTTGTATAGTAGATCGCTGTAATGTCTTTAGCTATTAGAGGATATGCTAGGCATTTTATGCATGCATTTGATAACTTAATGATGAAATATGATTGACATTGCTATGATCCCAAGGACCAATTAGCCCATGGAGGGCGAAGATTTTTATGTGCAGGACCATACCATGACAGTACCAAGGGACCGATTAACATGGGGATATGATTAGCTCTGACCTCCACAATGAAGAGCCCATCGATGGTTGTTGGGATGTCAGAGACAGGACAACATTATGACGAGCCTTTGCACAAGAATAAATAAGGGCGTTCCACCCAGGACACATTAGCAGAGTTCTACTTAGAGGGGATCACCCACTGTAGATTGGACGATTTTTTTTGATGGACAGGACATCACCCAACAAAGCAGGACGTTATCCTGAGCGTGTGGCAGTTTGACAGGATAGTTGGCACTTGTGGTAGCTTGGAGGAGCCCTATAAGGGACAACTCTTTTCTTCCTGGATGCTGAGCTTGCACAAAAAGGGCCAACGTATCCCTCAAAAGGGCTTGACGTCTCTCTTTTGCTCATATTATGTCATTTTTCTAGCACCAATGCAAAAAACAAAGGTAAATTTTGTAGTCACTTATTTGCTACTTTTAATGACGATTTTTTTAATTGGAAAGGTCACAAGTGGATTGATATACTGAGGACGCTCTCATTCTCTCTCGATAGAACACAACTCACCTCTCAGAGAGACCTATCTTTAGCCTTTTTCTTGGTATTTTGGGTGTCAGAGGTGAGGCAAAACTCTTATTGGAGGATTTCTCTGGCATTTATGGTGTTTCTCCCATGGAAGGTTTACAACTAGGGTTTGATTATGCATTCATGATATGTAAGTGAATTTTCATGCAAAACTTCTTAAGTGAATGGTTGTAGGCTTAATTTGTTACATTTGCTATTATATTGTTAAATCTTTGAACCCTAGGTAGCAAGCACACACTAAGAGGGTCATCGACATATATGTCCCCATGCTTGAGAAATGATTTTGGACATTGATAAAGCGAAGATATAGCCTAGTTGTTGCCACACTTATCTCCCTTTTTCTGAATTAGCATTAAAGTTATAGTCAAGAGGAGACGTCTTCTAGGCCTAGTTAAATTCCACACCTAGGGTTTGACCTTCTAGGGTTTGAAAAGCCTTGCTACTGCAACACCTTTCTCCCTTAGATCTCAGACATCAAGTTACAGTCGTTGCCATTAAGTGTGTTTGTGAGAAAGAGGAAGGAGCATGAGGCCTGCCAAGGCAACACCTGAATGAGCCTCTTTCCCTTAGGGAGCTCTTTGATTCTGAACTCTACCATTGCAAAAGACACTGCATGTCTCCCACCTTTAAATTTTAAATCCTCCCGATATCTTTTCCTTTACTTTTGACTCCATTTACCCTAAGGCACTCATATTTTCTCCAACGTTGAGCTTATAGTGTGTAAAATCATCTTTCAAACTTTCAAATTATGAAACCCTAATCTAACCCTAACGCCAACAACTAGGGTTGACGCTATGCTTGACGTAGCAAGCCTTCTAACTCAATAATTAATGATGAAGTCACATTTATTGAGCAATTGTTGATAGAAAACATCAAGTATTAATATTATTGTATTGACATGAATTGGCAGGATTTGCATAGGCTATTTAACAAACGTTGACCTCTTTGTCTATTATATTGCTTATTAAATGAAATCGGATACAACCCTTTAATGTTTATAATCAAGATATATATATATATATATATATATATATTGTGTTGTTATTGTCTTGTTCAAGTGTGTGTTCTCAATGTGGAATTCACTTTTATCAAGTTGATTAGCCTAATATATGATAATCGGGTGGTGACCCAGAGGGTGGAAAACCTTATTTCTAACCTTATATTCTTTGTTCTTTTCAACTTCTAGTTATCTGGGACATATCCCCTGGCTAACTCCTCCTCGAAAAAAGAAAGAACCTCCTTAATGCAGGTGACAAGCAGTGGGGAAGGTTCCTGGCATGCTTGTCTACTATCCTCAGAGTCTGTGACCTTAAAATACAAACTCAAGGCCAGAGCAATATTTTGTGTTGTTGTCTGGGGAATACCAAGTCAATATTCCTCAACGACAAATCCTTTGGTAAGCCTTGCCTCAAAGACCTTTCTTACAAGCTCACCTGGCTAATTCCACTAGACCTTATTCTCCCTATTCTTGGTAGTTTTAGGAAAACTATCTAGCTTAATTCCAATCCATTTTTATTAGGGTACCACATTACCTTCTATGATACTTTCAAGTTATGGGATCATGGAACACTCCTAACAAATGTATCCAAGCATTGATTTCAAGTTTTCAAGGATACCCAAATTACTTGATACAAAATGGCTAGACAACTCTCCAATGTTTCTAGGACTCCCAGCTCCTCATATAGTAAATTTTTGGGTATTTGACTGAGATAAAGTTGGGAGGAGAGGATGCCTTATAAAGTTGTTCTTACTCACCTCATCCTACTTACAAGATCCTTTTAAGAGTTGTTGCAAGGATTGGTGGGTATCATCCTTCATACACCTCATCGCAATTTTATCTAATCTTTACTAAGCCAGATTGCCTAACGTATGAAGATGTCCTTCAAAGTGTCCCAAGGGATAACCCATACCACAAAGGGTTCACCATTGATATTGTAGAAGATCTCAAGAGGGATTATCATGATGAATACCAATAATCCTCGATATAAGAGACGAGGTTTATGAACACCATTATCAACCCCTTGAAGAAGAGCAAGACTTCTTCCATAATCCAATAGAATGCAACAAGATGTAACCAAAAAAGTGAATTATAAGGATGAAGTAACGAATTTCCTCCTCAGCTTTGATAGCTCTCCAAGATCCTGTCCCTCCTTCACAAGATAAAGAGAATGAGGTGAGTCATTTTGATTCCTTTGATGATACCTTTGTTCTATGACTCAGAAAATGAAGAAGGAGGGAACCCTCGATGAGCGGGGATCCCCACGCCTCAAGACCTAATATGTAGAGGCAGATCTTCCACCAAATGATGCTATCCAAATACTTGAAGCTCTTGCACAGAAGGATTGCTTTAGGTAAATTGTCTCCCTTCCAAGTTTTTAGTGGTTCTTTTGTTCATGACAATGAGTGAGAAGTATTGATGTTTTGACTCCTCCATGTTATGATACCAATACTGACATAGCTGATTTTGACGAAGCTCATACGTTACCGGAGATGTGGGTGGGATGCATTTAGTTATGATACAGATCCCATCTATGACATGTGCTGTCATCCCCAAGTTTTGCCTTCGCAATTGTCGCTGTTAGCTCTTGAACAAAGGCAACAAAGAGATGATTTTTCCATACTCCACAAACACCAAAGTTTGACCAAGTACAACATTTCAATCGAGCGATTTTCGGTCTTACCTTGAGGCCTTTGATGAGTAATTCGAAAGCACCTGGGACTTACCTCCCCGGTGAAGATGACTATCAACCACTATGCTCGATTTTGATAGGAGGAAAAACATTGTTTTCCTAAAGAAGGATTCTCATGACTTTTCACTCCAACCACCCGCCATTATTTTACCGTGGCTTTCTTTCCATTAAAGGTATGGTTGGGAAGTACCTTTTATGTTGAGTTTCCTCCTAAACAAACCCTAGACTCCAAGGGCTATTGAGTACTACAAGTCTAACTGCTTTTCAACTTTCCTTGATAGTTTGCCAGTCATCTACTAAAACTTTGCTTCATCCCTTCCTTGATTTTAGAACGTGAGGATGTCCTAGGTAAACCAGCCGATGCAGCCCCGGAGTCAGCTTTTCCTAACCCTGTGATTTTCATGACCCTTTAATGGATCGATTGAGCACTTCTTTCAGAGATGAACTTAAGGTGGATTTTATCCCTCCTACATGAGTGCTAGATTCTCGACTTTCCGTGCTGGATATGATGCATATTCTAACTCATGACATTTTGTGTCGACGACACGTTGGTTTATGATGAAGCACAAAGGTGTATCAAGGAACTTGTCGGGTTGGTTTCACCGTTGTTTGATCTACAATCAACATGCAACCAACAGTAAGTAAAGGTAAGTAATTCACTTTATATTCACATTTATGATTACTTCATATCCATGTCTATATTTACTGGGTGGCAATACCACCCTAAAATTCCCTTGCTGCCTTCTATGTATTTTTGAGTGTGATCAGGTCTGTAGGTTTATTCCATAGATGTTGAGGTTCTCATGCTGCCTATGGTGAGCAATAAACTCCAGTTGGAGCCGATGTGTGATCCCCGATCAGGGATAACTAGAGATCATGTCTCGAGGCCCACGTGTCCTAGACATGGAGTACCCCAGGAGCAGATTGACTTGTGCCACTGAGTCTCAATCCTTCTTCTTTCTTCACCGTGATTTGTCCTATCGCCAAAGAACAAGATTCATCACTCATCTATTAATTTGCAAAGCAGAGAAGACTTTTGCTCCATGAGTTAATTGGTCCGTATGGTATGTGTCATGTTTGATCATTATAACTTCTTATACATGCATCAGGTTCCTTACATCAATAACCCGCTTTTGATCTTAAACCAACCCAATTTGACCATTGTTTGGGGATTAACTAAGACCTAGCAAGTTTGTGATCCATGGGTTTTGATCACACCGGGGCATTTGAAGAGCTTCATCGTTCACCACTCTTACTATCACTCTTTACATCTCTCTCCCATTCATCCATCCCATTCCCCTAGTTCTGCATTAGTATGACCTACTTGAGGGGTTACACTTGGCTCTTGTGGGAAGAAGGATAAAGGCCTGTATGAAAAAGTAGTCGCAAAAGATAAAACCCATAAGAAATAAACCTAGAGAGATAAAAGTTTCTCCCAGGGGATCCTCGAAGGCAATAAAAGGCCTCGATAAGAAACAAAAGGGACCCAAGAAAAATAACAAACAAGACCTAACCAGAGGATGGGAGGTCTCATCACGCAGCCTAGCCTTGCATTATGTTCAGGTGCAGGTATCTAGAAGTGCATGATATTGCCATTATCTCGTCACCACGCTAGGGAAATGACATTTGGTTGCATAGCCAAAGGAAAAGGGGTCTCTGCCAATGCAGCCAACCCTTTATCATTTCTCACAAATACTGGGTGCGGGTAAATTGGCTGCCTTCTAGTCACCACTGTATATGTCCTCTCGGGTCGGGCCTCTTTGGCTAATAACAAAGAATAGCGCAATAGCGGGCTTGGAAAGGTGCATCCATGATC
The DNA here is from genome assembly GCA_010110895.2 of Picea sitchensis. NCBI lineage: Eukaryota > Viridiplantae > Streptophyta > Pinopsida > Pinales > Pinaceae > Picea > Picea sitchensis. The sequence continues at coordinate 9,719 of SNQJ01S0163709.1, read as the reverse complement.
ACAAAATTTCACCTCCTACAAAGGCACCTATGGACAATACCTACCCCGGTCTTCAATATGACTAGACATCGTTAGACCATATCACTTCATGAAAATGGCTTGAATAATCTTCTAAGTAAACTTCTTTCTCTTCATGGATACCATCCTAATAGGTTGTCTCCGCCTATCTCTTCAACTTGTAGGTCATTGTAATGTCTTTTGAGCTATTAGAGGATATGCTAGGTGTTTTATGCATGTATTTGATAAATTTCACCATTAAACATGATCGGGCATTGCTATGATCCCAAGGGATTCCATGAGCCATGGAGGGGTTTAAGTTTTTAGATGTGAAGGACCATAACCATGGACTGTGTACCATTGGAACAAGACATTATAAGGATTAGCTCTGACTCATGGGGAACGGCAGCCCACGATGGTTGTCGGGATGGCGTAGACAGACAACGCTATGACGAAGCCTTTTTCATACAAGAAGAGAAGGGCTGCCCACCCAGACACTTTGGCAGAGCCCCACCTAGGGAGATCATCCACTCGTGATGTGGAACGCTTTGCCCCTTGATGGACAGACATCACACAACAGCAAGGACGCTATCCCGAAAGGTGGCAGTGGGATGAGGCTATTTGGCACATGTGGTACTTTGAGGAGCCCTAGAAGGGCCAACGCCTCACTTCTGGATGCTGGACTATTCTGTAAAGGGCTAACGTCTCCCTCCGAAGGGCTTGATGTCCCACCTTTGCTCATGTCATTTTTCTACCTAATGCAAAACAGCAATTAGTAGTCAGCCTTGTCACTGTTTTAATGACCTATTTTAATTGAAAGGTCATGGATTGATATATATTGAGGACGCTTTTCCCTCATTTCGATAGAACACAACCCACTCTTGTGAGAGAGACTATCTTTTAGCCTTTTTCTTGTTATTTTTGGTGTTGGAGGTGAGGCACAACTCTTATTGGAGGATTTTGGTACTATGGTGTTTCTCCCCATGGAAGGTTTACAACTAGGGTTTGATTATGCATCTTCACATATGTGCGAATTTTTCATAAAACCCCAAGGAATGGTTGTAGGCTTCAATTTCTTACATTCATTATATTGTTGAATCTTGAAATCCTAGGTAGTAAGCACACTAGTAGGTCATTGCTATATGTCCCCTAATATATAGGAAATGATTTTCTGGCCACGGATAAAGGAAGATATAGACTAGTTGTTCCTACACTTATCTCCCTTTTTCTCGAAGTTAGCACAAAGAGAAGGAAGAGAGAGACGCCCTAGGCCTAGTTAAATCCACACCTAGGGTTTGACTCTTCTAGGGTTTAAAAGCCTTGCTCTTGCAAAACTTTTCTCCCTTAGAACCGCATACTTTGAAGCTAGCCATTTTCCAAAGTGTGTTTAGGAAAGGAGCATGAGGCCTTTCTACAACACCTGAATAGTCCCTTCCCTTAGGTTTTGATTCAGGGCCCTAACATCATAAACTATAGAACTCACCCCCTCAGACAAATTTTAAATCCTCCTCAGATCTTTTTCCCTTACTTTGACTCAATAATTCTAAGGCACTCTATTTCCAACGTGATTGTATGTGTGTAAAATCATCTTCAAATCACCAAAAAAAAAAAAAAACCCCACTAACCCTAATTGCTCTAACTAGGGTCGACGCCATTTGACGAATGTTTCTTCTAACTCGTTAAGAATTACTGATGTTTTTCAAGCATTCTTATTTGAGATATTGTTGATAGAAAATATTGTTGGTTTGGCTGGCCATTAGACATCGATGAACGGTGATTTACAGGCTATTTAACAAAACGTCAATCTCTTTCATTTCATTATATCGCTATTAAATGAAATCGATTGTCAAGAAGTACTAACCCCTTTGAATTGATAACCCTAAATGAGAGTATATATATATATATATATATATATATATATATATATATTGTGTTGTTATTGTCTTATTCCAGGTGTGTTCTCAATAGGAATTCACTTCTTTATCAGTCGACAATGGAAGACCGGAGCACTGTGGTGACCCTGAGAGGAGTGGAACCTTATTTCTTAACCTTTATTCTTTACCAAACCTAAGGTTACTGTGGACGCCTCCGGCTAACCTCCCCAATGAAAAGAACCTTCCTACCTGAGGTGACAAGCAGTGGGAAGGTTCATGTTACGCCGTCTCACTATCCTGTGATCAGACCTAAAAATACAAACTCACAAGGATAACATTTTAAGGCCATTGTTCGGGAACATTGAGTCAATCTTCATCAATGAAAACTCCTTTGCAAGCCTTGCCTCAAAGACCTTTCTTACAAGCTTACCCGGCGACTCCACTAGGGTGTTTTTCCACTTTTCTTTGGTAGTTTTAGGAAACTATCTGGCGACTCCACTGATTTTTATTAGGGTACCACATTACCTTCGTGTGATTTTTTCAAGTTATGGGATCATGGAACACTCGGAACAAATGTATCCAAGTATTGATTTCGTGGTTTCAAGGATACCCAAATTACTTTGATACAAAATGGCTAGACACCTCTCCAACATTTTTGGGCCTCCCAGCTCCTCAAATAGTAAATTTTGGTAACTGAGGAGATAAAGTTGGAGGAGAGGATGCTCTACAAACTTGATTTTTCTCAATTCTCTGCCATCCTACTTACAAGAATGTTTTAAGAGTTGTTGCAAGGACAGGTATATATCATCCTTCATATACCTCATATCAATAAGTTATCGACTCTACTAAGCCATTTCCAAACGATGAAGATGTCCTTCAAAACCTCATGATAACCTTACACCACAAAGGATTCACTACTGAGATTGTATTGATCTCAGGAGGGATTATCATGATCAATACCAATCCTCCGAGATATAAGAGGACGCATTTATGAAGACCATTATCGCCTCTTAAGAAGAGCAAGACTTTCCATAATCCAATAGGAATGCAACGTAAGATGTAACCAAAGTGAATTATGATGAAGCACCAAGAATCGCCCTCGGGCCCTGATAAAGTTTCCAAGATCCTATATCTCCTAGACAAGATGAAGAGAATGAGGTGAGTCATTTTGATTCCTTTGATGATACCTTGTTCTAATATGACTCATAGAATGAAGAAGGAGTGGAACCATTGGACGAGTCAGATCCCCTATGTCTCAAGATTGAATATGTAGAGGCAGATCTTCAATCTGATGATGCTATCCAAATACTTGAAGCTATTGCACAGGAAGGATTAAGTGAGGAAAATTGTTCCCCCTTCCAAGTTTTTAGTGGTTCTTTGCCCTATGACACACAGAGTGGAGAAGTATTGGATGTTTTGACTCCTCCACAAGTTAAGGATAATCGATACCCATTGACATAGTTGATTTTGACGAGCTCATACATGTTGGAAGATGTGAGGTGGATGTGTTTGGTTATGATGCAGATCCCATATATGACATAAATGGTCATCCCTAAGTGTTTCCTTCGCAATTGTCACAACAAGCTCTTGAAAAGTGGCAACAGGGAGATGAAATTTTTACCGGCTCTCCACAAACACCCAAGGCTGACCAAGTACAACATTTCACTAATGATATCCGGTCTTACCTTGAGGCCTTAGATGAGTACACCTCCGAGCACTTAGATTTACCACATGAAGATGACTATCAACCACCACTCATGCCTCTATTTTCGATGGGCGAAGAACATTGTCTGCTTAAAGAAGGATTCTCATGACTTTTCACTCCAAACACCTGTTATTACTTTACTGCTTTTCCATTAAGGTTGTAGTTGGGAAGTACCTTTTATGTTGAGTTTCCTCCTAGGAAAACCCTAGACCCAAGGGTTGGTTGAGTACCGCTAGTTCCAATCAGCTTTTCAACTTCCTCTTGATAGTTTGGTTTTACCGTCTGCTAAATCTTTGTCGATACCTTCCTTGACTTCAGAACGCGAAGATGTCTTAGGTAGCCAGTTTACAACCCCTTTTGGTCAGTTGTTTGAACCTTTCATTTTTCATGACCCTTTATTGGATTGGAATGAACACTTTTATCATATGAACTTGGCGTGACTTTACTCTCTCCCACCCGGCCCATGATTTGACTTTCCCTGTGCTGATATGATGTATATTCTAACTCATGACATTTTTGTGCTTGATTTATCATTGTTTTGTTTATGATGAAGCACAAAGGCAAGTATCACATGAACGTTGTTGGGTTGAGTTTCATCGTTGTTTGATCACACAAACATGCAACCAACAGGCACAGTGTAAGTATTTCAATTTCGATTTCCATATCATGATTACTTTATGTATATTATATTTGCTGGGTGGCAATACCAACTTCACCTTTGTTGTTGATGTATTTTTTCAAGTGAGTGTGTCCTAGAGGGTTTATTCCAGATATGTTGAGGTTCTCATGCCTAAGGTGAGCACATGTCCCCGAATTAGAGCCAAGAATGTTATCCCCAAATCTCAGGGATAACTAGGAGATCGGCGTCTCTCGCGGCCCACCGGGTCCTAGACATGGAGTACTCAAGAGCAGGATTGACCAGCTTGGCCCTGGATGGCCCATCCTTATTCTTCTTCACCATATTTGTCCTAATGCATGCAACATCTATCACCATCGACTTGGACTTCTATAAGAGAAGACTCTTGCTCCATGAGGTAATTGGTCCGTGTATCATGGTATGTGTCATGTTTGGATCATTATAACTTTCTTATATATGCATCAGTTCCTTACATTTCTGACAACCGTTGGATTTTACACTAACCCACTGACCATTGTTTGGGGGATTAATCTGGTGACCTAGCAAGCTTGTATCCATGGGTTTTGGTTAGCCACTGTGGGGAATTTGAAGATCCATCGCCCCATTCCCCGCCATACCATCACTTTTACATCTTCTCTCACATCCATCCCATTCCCTAGTCCAGCCATTAGGTTTATTCCACGAGGGGTTACACTTCGTTCTTTGGGAAGAAGGGGATAAAGGCCCAGGGGTAAAAGTACCGTAAAAGATAAAATCTATAGGAAATAAACCTAGAGATGTTTCACTGTGGATCCCCGAGAAGGCAATAAAAGGCCTCGATAAGAAACAAAAGGGACCCAAGAAAATAAATAAAACAAGACCTAACCAAGAGGATGTGAGGTATCATCATGAGCTCTACCCATTATGTTCATAGGTATCTAGCAAGATGACACATTGCCATTATATGGTCACCACGCTGCAATGACCTTTTTGGTTGCATGGGCTATGAAAGGGGTCCTACCATGAGCCCTTTATCATTTCTCGCTAAAATACCAAGTGGGTAACATCGCTATCTCTCGGTCACCACCCAAGGCAAAGGTCCTCCTCGGGTCGACTTTAGCTTTCACAAAATAAAAGAATAAAGGCAGAAGGGCTTGGAAAAGGTGCATCCATGACGGCACAACTCACCTCCCACAAAGGCACCCACCGACAATACCTACCCCGGGTCTTCACTATGACCTGACATCCTTAGACCATATCACTTCATGAACATGGCTTGAATAATCTTCCGTGGAAACTTTCCTCTTCTTATGGATACCATCCCAATAGGTTGCTCTGTCTATCTCTTCAACTTTGTATAGTAGATCGCTGTAATGTCTTTGAGCTATTAAAGGATATGCTAGGGGTTTTACACATGTATTTGATAAATTTAATAATGAGATATGATTGCATCATATGATCCCAAGGATCAAGAGCTCCATGGAGGGCTTAAGTTTTGATGTGCGTGTGACCATACTCCAATGTGACAAAATTCGACCTATTAAGGGATATGATTAGCTCTAATCTCCATGGGATGAAGCACTCCATCGCATGGTTGCCGGGATGCAGGCTGTGACAAATGTTATGACGCTGGCTTTTGTCAAGAAGAAAGAAGGGCGCTCCAATTCGTGACACTTTGGCAGAAAGTCCATTTGAGGGGATCACCCACTTCAGATGGAACGCTTCCCCTTGATGGACATGACATCACCCAAAAGAGCAGGACGTTATCCCAGCGCAGGTGGGAGTGTGATGAGGCTATTTGGCACGTGTGGCGGTACTGGAAGAGCCCTAGAAGGGCCAACGCCCGGGCTTCCTCGATGGATATGCCCAAAAAGGGCCAATCGCCTTCCCCGTAGCGGCTTGACGTCCCACCTTTTGTCACATATTATGTCATTTTCTAGCGCCTAATGCCAAAACAAAGTGTAAATTTTGTAGTCACTTTGCTCTGCTGTTTCCACACCTATTTTTTAATTGAAAGATCATGGATTGATATATTGAGGACGCTTTTCCTCATTTTGATAGAACACAACTCACTCTCTCAGAGACCATCTTTAGCCTTTTCGTATTTTTGGTGTTGGAGTTTAGGTGCAACTCTTATCGAGGATTTCTCTTCGCATTTATGGTGTTTCTCTCATGGAAGGTTTACAACTAGGCTTGATTATGCATTTAATGATATGTATGTAAGTGATTTTCTTGCAAAAGTTCTTAAGTGAATGGTTGTAGGTTTTAATTTCTTATCGGTTATTATATTGTTGATTCTTGAAACCCTGGGTAGCAAGTACACTAGTAGGTCATTGTTATATGTCCCTATGCTTCGAAATGATTTGCTTACCGATAAAGGAAAGATATAGCCTAGTTGTCGCTACACTTATCTCCCTTTTTCAAAGTTAGCATTAAAGTTATAGGTTGAAGAGAGGAGATCGCCCTAGGCCTAGTTAAATCTATTACCTAGGTTTGAAAAGCCTTGCTCCCCACTTTTCCTTAGATTTGTACATCAAGCTAGCCGCTTTGCCAAGTGTGTTTAGAGAAAGAGGAAGGAGCATGATTTCGCTAAGCAACACCGGAATGAGCCTCTTCCCTTAGGGTTTTTGATTAGGGCCTACCATTGGCAAAGACCATAGAACCCGCAATTCCTACTTTAATTTTTAATCCTCCTGAGATCTTTTTTCCTTACTTTGACTCCATTTACCCTATGAACTGGAGTATTCTTTCCAACGTTGAGTTTGTAGTGTGTAAAATCATCTTCAAACTTTCAAATTCGAACCCTAACTAACCCTAATGCCACTAACTAGGGTTGACGTCATGCTTGATGTAGCAAGCCTTCTAACTCAAGAATCAATGATGACGTCAAGCATTTATCGAAAGCTATTGTTGATAGAAAATACTGCTGGCTTGACAATATTGTAGACATTGATTTGAATTGGTGATTTTGCATAGGCTATTTAACAAAACGCTGACCTCTTTATATTCATTATTATATTGTTTATTAAATGAAATCAGATAGTCAAGAAGTAATAACCTTTGAATTATAACCCCGCAAATATATATATATATATTGTGTTGTTATTGTCTTGTTCCCAAGTGTGTTTTGGGCTCAGGAATCTACCCTTTATTGGTTGATTAGCCTAATTATCCGACATAATCAGGAGGACTCCTGAGAGGGGGGAAAACCTTATTTCTTAACCTTATATTCTTTGTTTCTTCAAAACCCAGTTACTCGATGCCTCCCCGATAACCTCCTAATGTTATCCCTCCAATGAGGTGACAAGTAAGGGGAAGGTTCCTCATACCAGCTTCCACTATCCCTCAGAGTCTGTGGACCTAAAAATACAAACTCATAGGGATAACATTTCACAAGCCGCTACCTGGGAACACTGAAATAACCCTTCCTCAACGATTAAATCCTTTCGTAAGCCTCGTCTGGCAAGACCTTTATCTTACAAGTTCTTAGCTTAATTCACTCAGACCTTATTCCTATTCCTTGGTAGTTTTAGGAAAACTATCCGGCTTAATTCCACTCCGATTTTCTTAGGTACCACATTAATTTTCCGTGATTTTTTCAAGTTATGGATCATGGAACACCGGGAACAAATGTATCCAAGTATTGATTTCAAGCAGAAGTTTTCAAGGATACCCAAATTACTTTGATACAAAATGGCTAGACAACTCTCCAATGTTTTTGGGCCTCCCAGCTCCTCATATAGTAAATTTTTTGGAGTATTTGAGCGAGATAAAGTTGGGAGGAGAGGATGCTCTTACAAATTTGTTTTTTCTCACCCTCCCATCCTACTTACAAAAACGTTCTAAGAGTTGTTGCAAGGACAGGGGTATATCATCCTTCATACACCTCATCACTAAGTTTATCGACCTTACTAAGCCAGATTTCCAAACGTATGAAGATGTCCTTCAAAACCTCATGATAACCTTACACCACAAAGGATTCACCACTGAGATTGTAGAAGATCTCATGAGGGATTATCATGATTAATACCAATAATCCTCTGATATAAGAGACGCGGTTTATGAAGACCATTATCAACCCCTTGAAGAAGAGCAAGATCTCTTCCATAATCCAATATAATGCAACGAAGATGTAACCAGAAAAGTGAATTATAAGGATGAAGCACCAGTAATCACTCCTCAGTCTGATGAAGCTCTCCAAGATCCTGTCATTCCTGCACAAGAGTAAGAGAATGAGGTGATTCATTTTGATTCCTTTGATGATACCTTGTTCTATGACTCAGAGAATGAAGAAGGAGTGGAACCCTTGGACGAGCTAGATCCCCTATGTCTCAAGACTGAAGATGTAGAGGCAGATCTTCCACCTGATGATGCTATCCAAATACTTGAAGCTCTTGCACAGGAAGGATTAAGCGAGGTAAATTGTTCCCCCTTCCAAGTTTTTAGTGGTTCTTTGCCTTATGACAGAGAGAGTGGAGAAGTATTGGATGTTTTGACTCCTCCATGTTATGATACTGATACTGACATAGTTGATTTTGACAAGTTCATACATGTTGGAAGACGTAGGTGGGATGCGTTTAGCTATGATACAGATCCCATCTATTAACTAAAATTTCATCCCCAAGTGTTGCCTTAGCAATTGTCACAACAAGCTCTTGAACAGTGGCAACAGGGAGATGAGATTTTTACTAACTCTCCACAAACACCCAAGGTTGACCAAGTACAACATTTCACTGATGATTTCCGGTCTTACCTTGAGGCCTTTGATGAGTACTCCTCCGAGCACTTAGAATTACCCTGTGAAGATGACTATCAACTGCCACTATGCTTGGATTTTGATAGAAGTGAAAACATTGTTTGCCTAAAGAAGGATTCTCATGACTTTTCACTCCAACCACCTGTCATTACTTTACCGTGCTTTTCCATCAAAGGTATGGTTAGGAAGTACCTTTTTTATTGTGAGTTTCCTCCTAGGCAAACCCTAGACTCCAAGGGTTGGTTGAGTACTGCAAGTTCCAATCAGTTTTTCAACTTTCCCTTGATAGTTTGCTAGTCGTCTGTTAAATCTTTGTCGATCCCTTCCTTGACTTTAGAACGTTAGGATGTCCTAGGTAACCAATTTACAAGCCCTTTGAGTCAGTTTTTTGAACCTTGTATTTTTCATGACCCTTTATTGGATTCGATTGAGCACTTTTCTCAGAGATGAACTTGGCAGGATTTTATCCTGCCCGCCCGCCTCCATGAGTTAGATTTTGACTTTCCCAATGATATGATGTATATTCTAACTCATGACATTTTTGTGCTTGATTTATCACTGTTTTGGTTTATGATGAAGCACAAAGGCAGGTATCAAGGAATGTTGTTGGGTTGGTGTTATCCACATTTTTGGTTATCGAGATGATATTATGATCATGTCATGATGATGGAAGATCAAACTCTTCATTAAAGACTTTTTCCTGAAGAAGGTTACACTTGTCATTTTCTCAAAAATCATATTTTGAAGATAGTTCGCAGGCTGCATATATAC